>JAFMOD010000268.1:815587-838612 GCA_019802435.1 Corydoras maculifer
CGGGAGTAAAGTTACCGTAATAACTGTATGTTGGCTGTAAAGAGCAGCTTCACAGCTTTCATAAACCGTCTTTTTTTTTTTGAAGGTGCAAACTGTCGCAAAGTTACGGTATTTCAAAGCAAACCCTCGTTACACCTGCTTCATCTGCGACTGACTCGTAAAACAGATTCCTGCTTTTCTGCCGAAGCTCAGGTTCGTTTATTTAAACATTTTCAGCCAGAACCATCATTTATTAGAACTGAATGTGCTCTCCACTGCTGATATACATATTTCATTTATTATCTCCTGCTTTATCCTCTATTAGGGTCACGGGGGGGTTCCCCATGCTCATCCAGGGGAGAACGTTTCTGGCGCTGGGCAGATGCACCCAGGACAGGGCGCCAATCCATCGCTGGGCACTCACTCACACAGACACGCACGCATACACACTCTATATGGGGCAATTTGGAGAATTCAATTGACTTGATCCATGTTTTCGGACTGTGGGAGGAAACCGGAGAACCCGGAGGAAACCCACGCGGACACGGGGAGAACATGGAAACTCCACCCAGATGGGGATTCGAACCGGGAATCCCTAGTGCTGAGAGGCAAACGTGCTAACCACTAAGCCACCGTGCTGCCGACATATTTCATGTTATTTAATTTTATCCAACATAACTAAGAAATGATCAAACAAAATGTAACAACAGTTTGAAAAATGGACAAATACACTCATGAAAGGGCACTTTTTTAAAGAGGACAGAGGGGGGAATAAGAAATCTGGGCTAAAACCCCTGATGTTTCTAAACCCTAAAACCCTAAAAAAAAACTACTAGTACAGACAGCTCGTTAAAATCACAAAGTGAAAATGTTAGTATTGGAATGATGTAACGTGCTTCACACTCCTGTGCAATAGATGCGAAACTTTACTCGATTGTTTAGCATCCGTTAACACCCCCCCCCCAACGAACGCTTATAGGAAGCGCTATGAGAGGGGTCCAGTAGAGGGCAGTAGAGAGCCGGATAAGCGGAAGCACGAGCTGAGTGGCGGCGTGTTACTGTCTGGTTGCAAACTTCTTGACAACACAGTGTTGATCAACCGTGTTCTCTCTCCTCATCGTTTATAGACGATATTACAAAGCTGGCTCATTAAACGAGCGTGCTGCAGGGCGCAATGTGACAGAGCTACCGTTTGATAACGGAGGTGAACATCTGGCCATTACCAGAGTCTCTGCATCCAGTCCACAGACAGACAGACAGACAGACAGACAGAAGGTACGTTTCAACCTACGGCTTCTATTCACTGTATATACAACTTAAACTACAGTTTCGAAAATAAGAATGAACTTACCGTGTGTAAACATACAAAGTTTTATTTCACTTGTTAAACAACAAATTCTGTGTTTTATGTTTTATGCACAGGAAACAACGGCATTTTTAATTCATTTAATTAAGTTAAATTAATTGGGCGGCACGGTGGTTTAGTGGTTAGCATGTTCGCCTCTCAGCACTAGGGATTTCCAGTTCATATCTCAATCTGGGTGGAGTTTCCATCTTCTCCCCGTGTCCGTGTGAGTTCCTCCGGGTTCTCCGGTTTCTCCCACAGTCAAAAAAACATAGATCAAGGTCTTTTTTGAATTCTCCAAATTGCCCCATATAGTGTGTGTTTGTGTGCATATCTATGTGTGTGTGTGTGTGTGTGAGTGTGTGAGCCCAGCAATAGATTGGTGGCCTGTCCTGGGTGTTCCTGCCCAGCGCCCGTAACGTTCTCCCCTGGACAGGCTTGGGGACCCCCCCCCCCCCCGCGAGTAGAGGGTAAAGTGGAAGATAATGGATGGGTGACTTGAACATTTACATGGTTTGTCATTGCATTCAGTTGATAAGCAGCCGTTGTCAGGGCTTCCAACAGAGCTAAAGGATGTAAAACAATATAGCAGGAAGCACTGACATACAGGAAGTGAAACTTTACTGTGGTGTTGCTCAATTAATATGGGTTGGGGTGGGGTCCTGTGTTCATATGGGCCAAAATGAAAACTGTTCAGTACAGATCCCTTACCAATGTTTTGGCATTTTGTATTGTTACAGATTGAACATTAATAAACTTACCTGTATCTTATAAATTGATATAATGTGATTTTCATGGTGGCCACAAGGTGCCCACAAGTTTTGGATTGTTGGGGTGGACTTTGGCTACCTGCCCACAAATGGTAAAATGCCCTGTGTGTTTTCCCAGCATTCGTGTTATGGTGGGGATTAAGGGGAGACTCTTTAGGTGGTGTTTGAATGTGAGTTTGGGTTCTAAGAGGTTGTGTTAAATAAATCCACTGTTCTGCATGGAAATGAAATAGAATAGAAAGCCTTTATTGTCATTATACCCTGCATACACAGTATACAACAAGATTTAAGCTCTTCCTTAAAGTGCACATGGCGTAATATATAAAAAGAAAGAAAAACAATTAAGAAAAGACAAAGACATTAAGAAAAACTGTGCAAAAATGTATTGTGCATAGACATGTAATGTGTAAACAATAATGTGCCAATTAGTGCAGGTTCCCGTTTAATATTGTAATGGCTTTGGGAAAGAAGCTGTCCCTGAGTCTTTTTGTTTTGGCACATATGTAGCATCTGCCGGAAGGCAGCAGGTTGAAAAGGTAGAAGCTGGGGTGGGTATTGTCCTTTAGTATGTTCCTGCCGCTGCTGAGATATATAAACTGTTGAGCGTCTGTTATATAAACTGTGAATTTAATTAGACAGGTTCAATATAGGATATACAGATTCGGATATTTAGATTCTGAAAACATGATCACTTTACTGAAACGCCAGACAGTTTAACTACATAAAGCTTGGTAATCTGTCCAGGTCCAAATTCTGTAAAACGCATATTGTAAAGACTGGTATATCTTTGTAAATCAGTTTAATTAATGTTATCAGGTCACAATAGAACTATTTTGTTACTTCCAGTATTATTCTTGTTTTTGTACTAATGAAATACTTTGTGTTTTATTTTCTGACCAGGAACATCTTTTAGCTCTTCATTGAAACACATTTGACAGATAAGGCCATGAGGAAAAGTCACAACTCTGTGGATGGTCAGAAGACTAATGAGATGACATCACATCACCAAAAAAGCACTTGCAAAACGGTGAAATCATTTTCCTGCTCACAGTGTGGCAAAAGCTTTACCTTTCGGTGTAATTTGCGAACACACCAGCTCATTCATAAAGGTGAAAAGCCACATGAATGTTCAGTATGTTTAAAGAGATTTATTTCTCTGTCAAATCTCAGAAAACACCACAGCATTCACACAGGAGAGAAGCCATTTTCCTGCTTACAGTGTGGGAAAAGCTTTAGACAACAAGGTGGACTTAAATTACACCAGCGCATTCACACAGAAGTGAAACCATTTCAGTGCTCACAGTGTGGAAAAAGATTTAACCAAAAGTGTAATTTGCGAACACATCAGCTTATTCATAAAGGAGAAAAGCCACATGAATGTTTAGTGTGTCTAAAGAAGTTTAGTTCTCAGACAGGTCTTAAAAATCACCAGCGCATTCACACAGAAGAAAAACCGTACTCCTGCTCACAATGTGGGAAAAGCTTTAGACGACAAGATGGACTTAAAGTACACCAGCGCATTCACACAGGAGTGAAACCATTTAATTGCTTACAGTGTGGAAAAAGCTTTACCCAACAGGCTCATTTAGTAAGACACCAGCACATTCATGAAGACACAAAGCCATATAAATGTGTGGANCGCTTATAGGAAGCGCTATGAGAGAGGTCCAGTAGAGGGCAGTAGAGAGCCGGATAAGCGGAAGCACGAGCTCAGTGGCGGCGTGTTACTGTCTGGTTGCAAACTTCTTGACAACACAGTTTTGATCAACCGTGTTCTCTCTCCTCATCGTTTATAGACGATATTACAAAGCTGGCTCATTAAACGAGCGTGCTGCAGGGCGCAATGTGACAGAGCTACCGTTTGATAACGGAGGTGAACATCTGGCCATTACCAGAGTCTCTGCATCCAGTCCACAGACAGACAGACAGACAGACAGACAGAAGGTACGTTTCAACCTACGACTTCTATTCACTGTATATACAACTTAAACTACAGTTTCGAAAATAAGAATGAACTTACCGTGTGTAAACATTTCTATTTCTACATCTACGGTACAAAGTTTTATTTCACTTGTTAAACAACAAATTCTGTGATTTATGTTTTATGCACAGGAATCAACGGCATTTTTAATTCAATAAATTAAATTAATTGGGCGGCACGGTGGTTTAGTGGTTAGCATGTTCGCCTCTCAGCACTAGGGATTTCCAGTTCATATCTCAATTTGGGTGGAGTTTCCATCTTCTCCCCGTGTCCGTGTGGGTTCCTCCGGGTTCTCCGGTTTCTCCCACAGTCAAAAAAACATAGATCAAGGTCTTTTTTGAATTCTCCAAATTGCCCCATATAGTGTATGTTTGTGTGCATATCTGTGTGTGTGTGTGTGTGTGTGTGTGTGTGTGTGAGAGTGCCCAGCAATAGATTGATGGCCTGTCCTGGGTGTACCTGCCCAGCGCCCATAACGTTCTCCCCTGGACAGGCTTGGGACCCCCCCCCCGCGAGTAGAGGGTAAAGTGGAAGATAATGGATGGGTGACTTGAACATTTACATGGTTTGTCATTGCATTCAGTTGATAAGCAGCCGTTGTCAGGGCTTCCAACAGAGCTGAGGATGTAAAACAATATAGCAGGAAGCACTGACATACAGGAAGAGAAACTTTACTGTGGTGTTGCTCAATTAATATGGGGGTGGGGTGGGGTCCTGTGTTCATATGGGCCAAAATGAAAACTGTTCAGTACAGATCCCTTACCAATGTTTTGGCATTTTGTATTGTTACAGATTGAACATTAATAAACTTACCTGTATCTTATAAATTTATATAATGTGATTTTCATGCCCACAAATGGTAAAATGCCCTGTGTGTTTTCCCAGCATTCGTGTTATGGTGGGGATTAAGGGGAGACTCTTTAGGTGGTGTTTGAATGTGAGTTTGGGTTCTAAGAGGTTGTGTTAAATAAATGCACTGTTCTGCATGGAAATGAAATAGAATAGAAAGCCTTTATTGTCATTATACCCTGCATACACAGTATACAACAAGATTTAAGCTCTTCCTTAAAGTGCACATGGCGTAATATATAAAAAGAAAGAAAAACAATTAAGAAAAGACAAAGACATTAAGAAAAACTGTGCAAAAATGTATTGTGCATAAACATGTAATGTGTGAACAATAATGTGCCAATTAGTGCAGGTTCCCGTTTAATATTGTAATGGCTTTGGGAAAGAAGCTGTCCGAGTCTTTTTGTTTTGGCACATATGTAGCATCTGCCGGAAGGCAGCAGGTTGAAAAGGTAGAAGCTGGGGTGGGTATTGTCCTTTAGTATGTTCCTGCCGCTGCTGAGATATATAAACTGTTGAGCGTCTGTTATATAAACTGTGAATTTAATTAGACAGGTTCAATATAGGATATACAGATTCGGATATTTAGATTCTGAAAACATGATCACTTTACTGAAACGCCAGACAGTTTAACTACATAAAGCTTGGTAATCTGTCTAGGTCCAAATTCTGTAAAACGCATATTGTAAAGACTGGTATATCTTTGTAAATCAGTTTAATTAATGTTATCAGGTCACAATAGAACTATTTTGTTACTTCCAGTATTATTCTTGTTTTTGTACTAATGAAATACTTTGTGTTTTATTTTCTGACCAGGAACATCTTTTAGCTCTTCATTGAAACACATTTGACAGATAAGGCCATGAGGAAAAGTCACAACTCTGTGGATGGTCAGAAGACTAATGAGATGACATCACATCACCAAAAAAGCACTTGCAAAACGGTGAAATCATTTTCCTGCTCACAGTGTGGCAAAAGTTTTACCTTTCGGTGTAATTTGCGAACACACCAGCTCATTCATAAAGGTGAAAAGCCACATGAATGTTCAGTATGTTTAAAGAGATTTATTTCTCTGTCAAATCTCAGAAAACACCACAGCATTCACACAGGAGAGAAGCCATTTTCCTGCTTACAGTGTGGGAAAAGCTTTAGACAACAAGGTGGACTTAAATTACACCAGCGCATTCACACAGAAGTGAAACCATTTCAGTGCTCACAGTGTGGAAAAAGATTTAACCAAAAGTGTAATTTGCGAACACATCAGCTCATTCATAAAGGAGAAAAGCCACATGAATGTTTAGTGTGTCTAAAGAATTTTAGTTCTCAGACAGGTCTTAAAAATCACCAGCGCATTCACACAGAAGAAAAACCGTACTCCTGCTCACAATGTGGGAAAAGCTTTAGACGACAAGATGGACTTAAAGTACACCAGCGCATTCACACAGGAGTGAAACCATTTAATTGCTTACAGTGTGGAAAAAGCTTTACCCAACAGGCTCATTTAGTAAGACACCAGCACATTCATGAAGACACAAAGCCATATAAATGTGTGGANTTAAAAATCACCAGCGCATTCACACAGAAGAAAAACCGTACTCCTGCTCACAATGTGGGAAAAGCTTTAGACGACAAGATGGACTTAAAGTACACCAGCGCATTCACACAGGAGTGAAACCATTTAATTGCTTACAGTGTGGAAAAAGCTTTACCCAACAGGCTCATTTAGTAAGACACCAGCACATTCATGAAGACACAAAGCCATATAAATGTGTGGAATGTTCGAAGAGTTTTGTTTCTCAGAGAGTTCTCGAACAACATCAGAACATTCACACAGGAGCAAAACCATATTCCTGCTTACAGTGTGAAAAAAGCTTTCATAGAAGAGATATTCTAATGCAACACCAGCGAATTCACACAGGACTGAAGCCCCATATCTGCTCACAGTGTGGGGTGGGTTTTATTAGTCATGGTAAACTCAAACGACATCTGCTCATTCACACAGGAGAGAAACAACATCATTGCCCCGTGTGTGGGAAAAGTTTTTCTCAACCAAGTGATCTCAGACATCATCAGCGCATTCACACGGGAGAGAAACCATATTCCTGCTCAGAGTGTGGAAAGAGTCTTAGCCGTAAACAAAGTCTGTTGAATCACCAGCGCCTTCACACGGGCTTAAAACCGTATCAATGCACAGAATGTGGGAAGAATTTTGCTCAATCTTCTTATCTCCAGCAACACAAGCAAACTCACACAGGACAGAAACCATATCCCTGTTTGGAGTGTGGACTTAGTTTCAGTTTGAAACCAACTCTGGTGGAACATCAGCGGATTCATACAGGAGAGAAGCCGTATTCTTGTTCCCAATGTGGAAAGTGTTTTAGAGGTAAATCAAATTTAAGAGCCCACCAGCGCATTCATACTAGAGAAAAGTAATACTTCTGTTCACAATGTGAATTGAGCTTTAATTATGTATGCAACCTCAAAAAACACATGCGTGTTCAAACTGGAGAGAAACCATTCCAGTGTAATGATTGTGGGATGAGTTTTGCTGATTCAAGTACCCTTAAGCGCCACCAACGTACTCACACAGGAGAAAAAACATATTCCTACTCACAATGTGTGCAGACATTCACATGGAAAAACAACCTCCGAGCACATCAAAAAAAGTCACACAGAACAAAATTAGATAGCTTTTTTCCATTGTGAAAATTTGGTTAGTAATTAAGTGACCTACCAATAGCAAACTGGTCTGTTATTATTAAACATAATTCAGCTCATGTAAAATTTTAAATAAAAAAAAAACATAGTGAGTAAACTATAAATAAATGTTCTCACTTCTCTTCTATTCAAGATGTGTTTAAGATTGTTATACTGGTCATATCTGGTTAAAGTTATTCATCATTAAAGGATAGACCAAAGTTACCAAAGCTCCAGAGGTCACTGACAAATGAACAAAACCATCAGACTGTCTTTTCCCTGTCGCAACAGCTCTTCAGCTTAGCTCTGTGAACAACTCCAACACTCAGTTATATGGGACGTACATTTTTTAAACTAATTACAGAATTTAAACTGTAAAAACATTTTTTATTATTAACACTTTAGTCTCTTTGCAGATGCTTCCAGCAAAAATGCAAGTCAGTAAATTGGAGAGTAACCACCTTAACTCTCCTTAACTTAACTATATTTGCAGATCTGTTTTAGAACTCAAGTTTTTCGCTCTCGTTTCTTTAAGGGATGTAATGTGGCAAAAGGGAAATAAATTCTTACATTGCTGCAGCTGAAGAGTGTACCCACTGTCTCCAGTGTTTGCTTACACAGAGAATTATATTTGAAGTCATTTAATAGTATAAACAGTGTGTCGCACTCCTGTCCAAAAGAGAGCTGAAGGTGATGAAGGTTTTTAATACAGAAACACTGAGGAAAACACATACACATGTGCGCAGCCACGCACTCACAAGCAAAAACAGGACTGACTTAAATTTGACGAGCGGACAAAATGGGTTAGGTACGGCAGGATTACATACAAACGACTTAGACATAACGGGCAAACACACCTGATTATAATGACAAGACTAAAGGCAAATTAACAAGGACTAACAAATCAATTAACAAAGACCTCAGAACAAATCAGCAAAACACAACAGACCAGACCATGATAGAAAAAAAAGTCCACTTGATGGTGCATTCTACGCACTCCTCGGTAACTTTAACTTACTGACTTGTGTTGTACTTTTACTCATTAGTTCCTTTGGATAAACGTTTCTGTGAAATGACCAGATGTCAAAGTAAAGGTCTTCTACCTGTACTATTATTTTTTAAATCATGGATGATTTATTGTAAATGTTTTGCTTCATAAAGCAGGAAACAAATATATTCAGATCAGTTTTTAGCTTCTTTTTTTTTTTTTTTTTGGATAATACAATTTTTTAGAATTTATTTCTATTTAAAAAAAAAAAAAACAGCCAATACCAGGCATTGTCAGGCTTTATGATTTAAGTGTTTCTTGAAAAGAAAAAAAGAACAAATTCTTAACCCATTAAAAAACATCATAAATTGACTTTTCATAAACTGACCGTTTTATGATTAGAGAAAGGTGTTTAGAATATTTTATAATATGAAGAATGTGAGACACACACCATTTGTGCCTTTTTTTTAAAGCCAAGGCACCAATTGATTGTGTGATTTTTTTTTTTTTTTTTTTTTTAGTAAAATAATATTTACCTGTAAACAAACTAAAAAGTAAGCATATTTGTAACATTTCAAGAAACCTGGGTTACACATATTCAGTTAGAATCACAGCCAAAAAGACACAACAGTTAGTCTTAAGGGGACTCAGCAAGTCGGAAAGTTTTTAGAGTGACACGACTGATTTATGAACAAAGTTACTTTAAATATGATAATTTGAACTGCCTTTGTACATAAAGGTTTTTGTTTATGCGGTTTAGTTTGTGTTTCTGCTCGCCATTTAATTTGTTTACTTGTTTTAACTAAATCTGAAGCTTTAGTGTTTTGTTCATTTATTTTCATAGCTTCATTGTTTTTCTTCTTTTTTGCCCCTTATATGTATTTGTAGTATTACTTGGTCTTTGATGCTTGGCTCTTTGTATCACAGAATAGCAATAAAGTTAAACCTTATCTTAAACTTTCCTTAATTGTGTTAAATGCTGCACATCAGATCACTTTGGTTTGATATGACTGACTTCATCAAACAGTCCTGTCTTTAGCCAGGAAAGGCAACCAAATTACATTTGAGACCTGCTTCTCACCTTAAAGTGATGGGGCAAATTGCTTCCAACATTCAGGATTATTTCAGAATCTGTCTGATGGTGGCGCCATTTTTCGTAATAAGCTGTTAATAAGCTGTTTTTTTTGTGTGCACAAGGTAGCAGAGTGTCATTCAAACTTGTATTTGACTGAAAGGACTTTTGTTTCACTTTGTTTCTGGTGTTTTTTACTCTTTAAGTTTAAGCCTTAACTGTATTCTTTGCTGTGTTTAAAGATAAGATAAAATAAGCCTTCATTGGTCCCACAATGGGGCAATTTACAGTCTTAGCAGCAAAGTGACAGTAATTGAAAAAGTTCAAAAGATATATCTATTAAAAGAAATAATTACAAAAAAAAAAAAAATAGAATAAAATCAGAATCAGTGTGTGTGTATGTGTATATATATATATAATATATATATAATGAACTTCTCAATTATGTACATGATGTAAAGGCTTCATTTGTAATAGTTAGCAGTTAATAAGTAAAAAACACTTAATTACTACTTAATTTTAGGACATTGTGTTATGGGTCTGTTTAGAATTCATGATTTCAGACGTCATTTATTGTTTTTTTTATTTTATTCCTTTTTAATGCATTTCAGTTTTTTAATTATCATGAACCAGCTCCATGCAGCAGAAATGCTGAAAATCGATTCCCCATGTTCTTCATTCTTTGTTTTCATTCTTTGGTTGTAGTGATTTTTGTGTTTTGCGCCGAGGCTTCAGAGCGTTTGCAAAGAAATACGTGACTTGTTCTATGTATGGCACGCATTTATAGTATTGAACAGCATTAGGGAAATAATTTGTTTTTAAAAGATAGTTTAAAATGTAAAATCAATATACACACATAAAATAATGCTAATAAATCTGTAAACTCTGTAAAAGTGGTCCAGATCTTTATTTCGGTCAATAACAGGCAGCAATGATTATTTAGAGATTATTTTTAAGTTTCTGTAGCAAAATATCATGCAAAATATTAAGTTCGTCAAAATCTCATAAAATGGGAGTTTGTTTATCGAGAAAAATATGTGAACTGTTGAAAATATCAAATCAAAATTGTTTATATTGCACTTTTTACAACTGGAATTGGACAGATTTGTGCAGTCCCAAATATTCTTCTGCAATTCAAATAACGATTTTGATGAGCCATTAATATTATAGTTCACGTGTCATATTTTGCTCTCTGTACAGTACAAATTACAGTACACTGTAAACCAGCATAAGTTGATTGAACTTAAAGAGTTTGAGGCAAATAAATGCCTTAATTTTTTTGAAGTAATACATACTACAGAAAATCAACATTTTAAGTTTTCTTTCTGTACTTAAATTTGTTGTGAATGCTTAAAAAAATTTCAGGGTCAAGAAAGAAAACATATGTATTTTTCATCATTAAAAATGAGCACAAATTGCACAAAATCTTATTGTATTGAAAATTATGAACAACACAGTACTTTTTAAGAACCTATATTAAATTTGGCCAATTAAAAAACATCAGTATGAACTGTTGTTCACAAAATATGCCCAAACTGTTATACAATAAGTGCAATTTTTGGTAAAAATACAAAACACAAACTGTAACAGCAGAACATTAACATTGTTCTCTCAGTGCATTCTTTCATTCATTCATTATCTTCCGCTTTATCCTCCATTAGGGTCGTGGTGGGGTTCCCCATGCCCATCCAGGGGAGAACATTTCGGGTGCTGGGCAGATACACCCAGGACAGGGAGCCAATCCATCGCTGGGCATTCACTCACTCACACAGACACACTCTATATGGGGCAATTTGGAGAACTCAATTGACTTAATCCATGTTTTTGAACTGTGGGAGGAAACCGGAGTGCTGAGAGGCGAACATGCTAACCACTAAGCCACTGTGCCGCCCTCAGTGCATTCTATTAGAGCTAAACAAAACATTTTACATTATAAACAGCATTTTCTACATTGGAAAAAATATACTTCACCTTTCATAGTTTGGGTAAAATACTTGATATTTCAATGGCAGACATCTTGAAAGTTTAATAAATCTAAACCCAAACTATCTGCATGGAGATATGCCACATTAGGACATCTGTAAATCTTCACATGAGAACAGAAAATAATGTCCACAGAGGTAAAAAAAAAACACTTTGTTTGGAAAGTAGAAAGATTTTTTAGCACCTTCCACAGAACAGGCCCAGACAAGTCTCCATTGAACTGACCAATCAGAATCTACAAGGTCTTGGTTTGAATTAAAAAATAATATTTAAAGTTTGTTCAACTTAAAAATGCTAGTGTTCTCTAAGAGTCTCTGAAAATAGGAGAACATACTAAAAGTGTTTAAGTAATGCACAAAAATGTTTTTAAAGTAATCTTTACTGTTTGCACAGAAACAAATTCCGGGTTTAACAGCGTACGTATTTTTGCGTGTACAGGCGTTCTAACATTAGGAGTCTAAATGCGTGGCTTATTTCAGAAGCGTGTAAGGAGGCATGCTTCATTAGGTGTCAATGGACGATGTGTCAAGGACGATGTGATCCCCTCCTGTCATCTAGAAAAGGGTACCAGAGCATCTGAGCCCTCACATCCAGATTGTGCAAACGTTCCTTTCCCCAGGCCATCAGACTCCTGAATATTCACAGGCATGAACAATTTAACTCATGAAGGACTGGACTTTAACACACACACATACGTCTGCATACCAAAGATGGACAAACTGCTGCTAACATGTTGCACACCTTTTTGTACATTTATAAAGAATTGCTGCTAAATACTTGTTTTTAAACATTTATACCCATGGACAGGGCGGCACGGTGGCTTAGTGGTTAGCACGTTTGCCTCTCAGCACTAGGGATTCCCGGTTTAAATCCCCATCTGGGTGGAGTTTCCATGTTCTCCCCGTGTCTGCGTGGGTTTCCTCCGGGTTCTCCGGTTTCCTCCCACAGTCCAAAAACATGGAACAAGTTAATTGAATTCTCAAAATTGCCCCCTATAGAGTGTGTCTGTGTGAGTGAGTGTGTGCCCAGCGATGGATTGGCGCCCTGTCCTGGGTCTATCTGCTTAGCGCCCGAGACGTTCTCCCCTGGATGGGCATGGGGAACCCCACCGCGACCCTAATAGAGGATAAGCGGAAGATAATGAATGAATGAATATACCCATGGACATATTTTGCACCTTGCGGCTCACACCACTAGAGGGCCACCTGCACTGTTACCTTCCACTACTAACGTTTACTGTTTATTGTCCTGTATATTGTTTGTTGCGCTCTTCCCTTCCATTACTTGAATGTATATTGTACTGTATATTATGTATTGTATTTATTGGAATTCTTGTGCTATTTGCACACGTACACTTTATGTTGGGTTGTTTCGTTCCACTGTATGCTGTAGACTATTTTATATTGTTAGTATGACAAATAAAAACACTTGAACCTGAAGCTTCTTTGGCTCAGGAAATTGTTTGAGTATCGGCTGCAGTATTTGAGCGTTTATAAAGGATTCCCATGGATTCTCCTCTGAAGTCTTAAGCTAAAGTCGGACACGTCGAAATTTTGGATGCAGCATGAATTGGCTGAGTAGTGACGTAAACGCTATATTCAAGATAACTGAACAATTATTAAACGACAACGTGTAGGTTAATTCTAATAAAACATTATTTTTTGAGCTTCTACAATAATGCATGATATTTTGTTATATTTGTGTTCAAAAACACTTATAGAATAACGATTGTATACGATGTAGCAAAGTTCTGGAGTTTCAGATTAAACCAGAAATCCAGGGAGCATGTGTTATCATTTTATAACACATTTATCAAAACATTTTGTTATCGTGTTTTGAACAAAACTTCTGATCAAGGCCTATTTGTGAGCGAGTAGAGATGTGGCAGTTCAGCCCATCAATACACCTGACACACAGGAGTCGGGTTTATGACATGTGAGGTTATATTTACTTCAACCATCCATCCAGTATCTTCCGCTTTATCCTCTACAAGGATTGAGGGGAGAACGTTTCGGGCGCTGGGCAGATACACCCAGGATAAGGCGCCAATCTATCGCTGGGCACACACACTCTCACAAAACACACTCTATATGGGGCAATTTGGAGAATTCAATTGACTTGATCCATGTTTTTGGATCAAGAGAACCGGAGAACCCGGAGAAAACCCACGCAGACACGGGGAGAACATGGAAACTCCACCCAGATGGGGATTCGAACCGGGAATCCTTATTGCTGAGAGGCGAACGTGCTGACCACTAAGCCACCACGCCACCATATAGTTACTTTAACAGTTGCAAAATAAAGTGTTTATAGCGGATGACGTTTTGTTTTTGTGACGTCTCCAGTGCTTTTAGATCTATTAAATATGATAAATCTTTAAAATAAATATTTAACTCAGAAGTAAGTAAGAACAATTTTGTAATAACTGTTTGTAAGTGAGATTGGCATGGTGGCTTAGTGGTTAGCACGTTTGCATCTCAGCGCTAGGGATTCCCGGTTCGAATCCCCATCTGGGTGGAGTTTTCATGTTCTCCCTGTGTCTGTGTGGGTTTCCTCCGGGTTCTCCGGTTTCCTCCCACAGTCCAAAAACATGGATCAAGTCAATTGAGTTCTCTATATTGCCCCATATAGAGTGTGTCTGTGTGAGTGAGTGTGTGCCCATCGATAGATTGTCACCCTGTACTGGGTCTATCTGCCCAGCGCCCGAAACTTTCTCCCTTGGATGGGCATGGGGAACCCCCCCACCACCCCCGCGACCCTAGTAAAGGATAAAGCGGAAGATAATGGATGGATGGAATGTTATAATAATAATAATCATTTTGTCCAGCAGGGGGTGTGTGTGCAAATGAAGCACTATGTAATGAAACTTTCTTAAAGGGTCTCAAACCAACACTTCAAGGTTTCATGAGGATTTATCAGCCCAGCACTACTTATGTCCTTTCTGTAAATGTACTTTGAAAGTTATTGCAATGCTAATGTAACTCCATACCATCAGAAATGCAGGCTTTTAAACTGTCCACTGTTATCAAACTGGATGGTTCCTCTCCTCTTTAGTCTGCAGAACAAGGTATACATGGTTTCCAAAAAGAATTTATAACTGACCACAGAATACTTTTCCACTTTGCCTCAGATTGTTTAAAATGAGATTTGGTACAGACAATTGTGGTGTTTCTGGATCTTGTTTACGTAAAATAAAAGCGTTTTTGCATTGTAAAATTTTATAATTCTATATGATCTCTATATAATCTTATTAAGTCTGAAATGCTGTTAAAATGCTTCTTTGTGGAATTCAACATCAAAATGTTAATCAGCCAAATAATATGGGATTCTTATTGGACCTCAGTGTAACTCATCTACTGGGACACAACTCTTAATTATGAAATTCAGGTGTTTAATTATGTCTTTTTGACACTAATATATAGAATCTGTCATCTAACTTTGCACTTTGGAATGTATTGCGTCTAACCTTGTGGGAACAGTTTATGGAAGACACGTTTTTCCACATTACTTTGTCTCAAAGCTTAAAGTGATAAAGTAATCTAGTTTACCTGCTGTGCTTTATACTCAGAGGAATTGGTCCTCCACATTTCAACCATTTGTGTAGTAAATCACACACACATAAACACAAAATGAGTCAACTAAGCACACAAGCCTGGAGCGCTGTACACGGTGCCCAGGGATTATGTGCCTTTCCCAAATGCACTTCAGCCATAGTGCATGGTGGAATCAAATCGGGGACCTTCAGGCCGCCAGGCTGGCTCCTAATGCACAAGCCTACGACTGCCCCAAAATAAAGAGTTTTAAACTATTTAAAGAGATTCTGGGTGAGTTTGTTTTGGAAGAACTTGCCTGTCCTACACAGAGCTGTGACTTTAACCTTTTTAAACAATGTTGTGATGATCAGATTTTGAGCTGGCTCTTTCATCCAACATCATTTGACCTCACAAACGCTCTTTTGGGTGAATTGGGAAAACTTTCTACAGATATACTCCAAATTCTTGTAGACTGTCTTGCCAGAAGTGTGGAACCTGTTATAGCAGCTCAGAAGAGGATGTGTTAAGATTCTGTGTGTGTAATTCTTATTCTTATTCTTATTGCTTTATAGTCTATGAAGAGTCCAGAAAAGCACATTAGAGGATACACTTCATGCCAGGGCGTTTTCTGTCCATGTATATTCAGCATAAAGGGATTAAAACATCCATGCATCCATCCATCATCTTCCACTTATTCCTCTACTATGGTCGCAGATTGGGGGGGGGGGGTTCCCCATGCCCACGTTTTGGGCACTGGGCAGAAACACCCAGGACAGGGTGCCAAACTATCACTGGGCACATACACACACTCACACAGACACACACATACAAACACACTTTATATTGGGCAATTTGGATCATTCAATTTACCTTGAACCATGTTTTTGGAAACTCCACCCAAATTGGGATTCCCTAGCGCTGAGAGGTGAAGATGCTAACCACTAAGCCACCATGCTGTCCAGGATATGAATACTTTCATAAAATGTATGGTTCTGTTGCATTGTCCTTATTTTAACTGATTCTATTTGTGTATCCGCGATGCATTCATCCATGCATCCATTATCTTCCGCTTTATCCTCTACTAGGGTCGAGGGGGGGGGGGTTGGGGTTCTCATGCCCATCCAGGGGAGAACGTCCAGGGCGCTGGGCAGATACACCCAGGAGAGGGAGCCAATCCATCACTGGGCACACACTCACCCACCCCCTCACTCACACATACACACTCTATATGGGGGCAATTTCGATAACTCAAATGACTTGATCCATGTTTTTGGACTGTGGGTGGAAACCGGAGAACCCGGAGGAAACCCACGCAGACACGGGAATCCCTAGCGCTAAGAGGAGAACATGCTAAACACTAAGCCACCAAGCCGCCCTTCAGCGATGCATCCTGTAATTATAACAGAAGGCTGTATGACATCCCCATGGCGCCCTGTCCCGGGTGTATCTCTCCCTTGTGTGGGAATGTGGAACCCCCTCCTGTGATGTTAGTAGAGGATTAAGGATTACGTAGTCGGGATTATGAGATGAGATGAAACTATATGACATAACTTTCCCCTGTAGCTTTCAAAAAGCGAGACTAGAGACGCGCGAATCGGAGTCAAGTTCCATAAACAAAGCGTCAGAGTTCCGTCTCTCAGCCAGCCAGCCATACCGAAGCACAGAGAGACAGCAGCCAGACGACGGAACGGGGAGGAGGAGGAGGAGGAGGAGAGCAGAGGGAGGAGGGGTGAATTGGAACACTGCATGTCCTTTAGCGTCTGCCTGCGCGAACAGCTCTCGAACTTGGCCAACGGTCTCCTTTCGCCGCTCGTCCTTTCGGAAGTAACCGCGGGGTTTGGGGTGCATTTCAGACCTGAACCTTCAGCCTCGCGTTTGTTTCGGAAGCGGAGTGGCGTATTTTGCGGTTCAAGGCCCCGATTTGGATCGGAGCCAAACGGAGCTCCTCAGCCCGCCGTGAGTCGCCCTCGCTGGGGAAGCTTTCCGCCGCCGCCGCCGCGCGAAACGTCGAGAGATCCGCGCTGCGTGTGTGCGGAGCGAGCCTCGCCAGAATACAGCCCGACATGGACTGCCGACGCCGACAGCCCCCGCGGAAGAAGTACCCGTAGCTCGATCGATAGACAAACTTAAAGCCGCTGTCGGTGCAGCTCGAGTCGGTGTGTATGTGAACTACAGCGAGGGAAGGAGGACGAGGCGCCGGGGAAATGCCAGAGCCAGACAGCAAGCTGGCTAACACGAGAACAGGACCTGCAATGCTAACCAGCTCCTGCCAGACAAATCAATAGCTTTGCCGAGCTTTAAACCCGGGTCGTAAGTATCAGAGGCAGAGCGGATCAGACTTGTGAGTGGACATTATGAGCCGCCCGTCCCCTGCGGTGCACCGGGTCTCCACTGCTGCACTAATCCATCCCCGCGAATGAGCTGGGACACGGGACTGCAGAACACGGACAGTAATCAGATCAGAAACGAACCTCACTGAGAAGGTTGGGATGAAAACCATGAGCAGGACACCGGTGTGCGGCCGGGCTTCGGTCCTGGCGTTGGCGCTCTGCGCAGTGCTTCTCCTCAGTCCTGTACCCGGTAAGTGTTTTCATTCACTGCCGCTTGGTTCTGACCAGACATCAGGGCAATGGATGTTAATCAGATTCAGTACAAATAAAGTACACACGCTTTCATACATTCATTCGTCCATCCATCCATTATCTTCCGCTTTATCCTCTATTAGGGTCGCGCTGGGGGGGGGGGGGGTTCCCCATGCCCATGCCCATGCCCATGCCCGTGCCCATCCAGGGGAGAACGTTTCAGGCGCTGGGCAGATACACCAGGTCAGGGTGCCAACCTTTCGCTGGGCACTCACTCACTCACTCACACTCACACACTCTACATGGGGCAATTTGGAGAACTCAACTGACTTGATCCATGTTTTTGGACTGTGGGAAGAAACAGGAGAACCCGGAGGAAACCCACACAGACACGGGGGGGACATGGAAACTCCACCCAGGTGGGGATTAATTCATTATCTCCCGCTTTTATCCTCTATTAGGGTCGCAGTGGGTTCCCCATGCCCATCCAGGGGAGAACGTTTCGGGCGATGGGCAGATACACTCAGGACAGGGCGCCAATCCAACGCTGGGCACACACTCACTCGCACAGACACACTCTATATGGGGCAATTTGGAGAACTCAATTGACTTGATCCATGTTTTTGGACTGTGGGAGGAAACCGGAGAACCCGGAGGAAACCCACACGGACACGGGGAGAACATGGAAACTCCACCCAGATGGGGATTCGAACCGGGAATCCCTAGACACCCTTTTATATCATAGCAATTATTGAGACACAATCATTCTCTCTCAATAAGGATGTGTTTATAAGTCGCAAGTGCATAGAGCCGAACACAGAGCCATACATTTTAGACATTTGTATGCTTCCAACTTTGTCAGCACAGTTTTTTGTGTCCCAGTGCACAAAGTTAGGTCCGTTAAGACACAGTGGGCTACATATTTTTGTGTGAATTGCCAGTCCTGCACAGATCTTTGACCTTAACCCCAAATGGGATGCACCAAAATTTTGTTAGGCTGCTCCTCTTGTCCAATGACCTGTCTGATCTCACAAATGCTCTTTTGTATAAATGATCAGAAATCCCCACAGACACGCTGGCATTTTTTTTTAGAAGAATGAACCCAGTTATAAAAGCATATCTGTAAAGCTGCACCAATTTACAAGTAGGTGTCAAAAAACATCTCCCATAGGTGTGATGTAGGTGTTCCAATACTTTTGTTCAAATTATTAACCTTTCCCCCCTGTTCACGGGGGCTTCATTACTGCTCACCATGTTAGGAGCAATTTTAGGGTGAGGCACGTGAACAGTGGCCTTTCTTGAGGTTTGCAAAACAATAACATGAGGGAAATGCAGTTTACATATATGCATCTGCCATCTCCCCTCAATTCTCATATTACCCTCTGGTCCTACTTTAATTTGTATGGTAATTTGAATGGATGTTTTTCATGTAAAGGGTATCGCCAGCGTCATACAGGGTTTGATGCAGACATGTTTATCTGCACGTTGCACAGAATCACATGTCTGATATTCATTTACAATTCACAGATGCCACCAGACTCTTTATTTCATTTCCTGTATGTTACCTGGAATGGTTCTAGTTTAATATCTATGATAATTTAAGGGCACATAGCAATGTTTGTAAATTTCATGTAGTCAGTAAGTTGACTTAATATGGCGATGATGTTTTTTTTTTTTGTAATTTAAGTATAGTGTATTATGGTGGCATACTGATGCCGTAGTTGACGCTAACTCCTCAAAAAGGTTCTGGGTTCTATTCCATTTTGAGGTGAACAAAGGTCCTTTTTTTTGGTGTAGTTTGTGTGTCCTCCCTGTGCCTGAGTTGGTTTCCCACATTCCAAAGACCCGATTGTATAGTTTGTAAACTGTGTTTGAGAAAAGACTTGGTGCCTCATAAAAACCTTGACCATGAAACTATGGATCAGAATCATTGTAAACTGGTCTATACATCTTCCTGTATAATATCATATAATCATCAGGCTTTTTTTTGGCCTTAATTGTATGATGTGGTTTTTAATCTTAATATTTCATTTAGGTTCTGTACTGAAACACGAATCTAAGGCAAATTTTAAGAAATATCACTGTCATTTGACCCTTCATATTCTTTACAGTGATAAGAAAACACATTCCACCCTCATTGTGTTTATGTAGGTTATTTTCGCTTGTGTTGGTTTGAAGATATTTAATTTCAGTCCAGCAGATTTAAAAGCCAAGGAGGAGGTAATACAGTTAAAATCACTTACACCCTGCACTTCTTTCAGAAAAAGCGCTGCTTCTCACAGAACAATGGCACAATTACAAATTCTTTGATATTTATATGTTTATTTACTTTTTTGCTATGACACGACATTAAAAATATGAAATGGACAACGTGATTGGCACTTGCAAATTAATATTTGGTAGTGTGCTCTTTAAAAACAATTTATTTCTGTAACCTGTTATTATAGTTTCTAACGCCTCACTATTGGAACTACAGTCATGCTTCACGGCTTCAGGTCTCTCACATTTTAACGGGGCGTCTTGTATAAACTAATTTCTCTTGCCATATTCTGTTATTTGCAACATTCACAAATTAAAGATCCCTTCATATTTTAAACCATCCATCCATCCATCCATCCATTTTCTTCCGCAGTATCTTATATTAGGGTCGCGGGGGGGGGGGGGGGTTCCCCATGCCCATCCAGAGGAGAACGTTTCAGGTACTGAGCAGATACACACAGGACAGGGTGCCAATCTATCTTTGGGTACACACTCACTCACACAGACACACTCTATATGGGGTAATTTGGAGAATTCAATTGACTTGATCCATGTTTTTGGACTGTGGGAGGAAACCGGAGAACCCGGAGGAAACCCACGCGGACACGGGGAGAACATGGAAACTCCACCCAGACTGGGATTCGAACCGGGAATCCCTAGAGCTGAGAGGCGAATGTGCATGTGGTTACACTAAGCCACCGTGCCGCCTATTTTAAACCAATCATTTCTTACCATCAAAAGGCCAGTCTGGTTGTTCAGTCCATTTCTGGAGTTTACTGTGTTGAATGATTTGACTTTTTAATGTTTTATGTTGTTTAAATGCAAACAAAAGAAATACACATCTAAATACTAATGCATGTGTAACTGCAGCAGTGAGAGACGTGGTGCAATTTGTGAATGAAGTTCAGGTGTGTCAGTGTTTTTACATACTGCTGTATATTAGTAGACAATAATGTGAACTGCCTTGCATTGAGTTGGTGTTGCTCTTTTGTTACTGCTATATTAATGCACACTTAATTATGTATAAAGCAATTAATTAAATGGCTGTTTATTTTAATATTCAATATTTTAATAATTAAATAACTCTCATAAGTCTCTCTTTCTCTCTCATTCATTCATATATATATATATATATATATATATATATATATATATATATATATATATATATATATATATATATACTGTACATACATACACTGCCTGGGCAACAAAAGTCACCACCTGGATGCACCATAGAAAACAATTGGTCAGGTCTAGGTTCACTATGTGCTCAAAGAATGATGTCAGCTGTACCTGAATATGCTAAATGACCAGGTTATTCCATAAATGGACTTCTTCTTCCCTGATTGCACAGGCATATTGCAAAATGACAATGCCAGGATTCATCAAACTTACATTGTAAGAATGGTTCAGGAAGCATGACGTTTCATTCTCACACATGGATTGGAGTGAGTCCAGACCTTAACCCCATTAAGAATTTTTCGGAGGTGCTGGACAAGGCTTTGCGCAGCAGTCAGACAATGTCATCATCAATGCAAGATTTTGCTGGAAAATGAAACACTGAACAATGCCACAGTTGACAATTGAAACAATGCCACAGCAAACGCATGCCGTTATCAAATCCAATAACAGTCCAATGAAATATTACTGTGTGACCTTTTTTATTATTATTATTATTATTATTTTATTATTATTATTTTATTATTTTTAGGCAGTGTGTGTATAATTTATATATATATATATATATATATATATATATATATATATATATATATATATATATATATATATATGCCTTCCATACTTTTAACGTTTGTATAACACAAAAATGAAACTATTTAATATAACCTTTATTTGTATAAAATAAAAACATAGAAAGTGTTATGCACTGGCTTTAGTGGTTTATTAGATCAGTATGATACAATTGATACAAGGAGAATTATTAGATTTTGTTGTGGGTACTTTGGCTCAATGATATTTAGTCTTACAGTGCCAGACATTTGTGGCTATAAAATTTAAGTGCTAACGCTGTTGCCTCTATTCTTTTTTTGGTTAATGGCACATTGAGAAGCACAGCATGAAGGTGCCACACTGCTGTGAGTGTTGTCTATCAGTCTGAGACCAGTGTCTGGGAGAGTGAGTAAGAAAAAGAGAGCCATTACCCTGTCTTTGACTTGTCGATTCAGCATTAAGCCGTGGCCTCTGTTTGCAGGCTGCTGAGAATGGTAGCACTTATTATTCTCTGCAGCGAAGGAGGAAGCCAACACACACCAGAGCTGCTAGTTATTCCCAGATAAGCTGTTCCAAATGCTCGGTCTGTGAAGTTACAAATGATAGAGAAAGGTAAAGAGTTGAGCATTTTAAAAACAATACAGAAAGATAAACATTCACATTTAGGCATTGGGAAATCCTCCATGTTAAAAAACGTAGAGACTTCTGATTTGCAAGCAGGTGACATTGTAGTTTCATCACAGTATCATCAGTCACATAAGGAGTATTTGAACCCTGTTTCTAATTAATTAACTTTGATTTTTAATGAAGGTTTGTGTTATTGCTACATATTTATGAGGTTTATTCACACAGCACATACAAGTGATGGGAACTCTCTCATCTTCTCTATATGTGAGCTGTCAGACAGAGAGAATTGTCTAGCTCCTCTATCAATGAGTGAGGTTCACCTCCTACTGAGAACATAGCCAATGTTGTTCCACCCACCATGGCTGTCGAGTCAGCAGGATTCAGTGATCTTTGCTGTTATCCTACTTAAACTTCTGAGACCTGTTCTAAATTCTGTTTGGTGCTTTGGATTCTTTTTCTCTTCAGATGTGACTGTTTGTACAAATATAAAATGTACACAGAATAAAATCTGAGTGGATGAATGTAAAGAAATAAAAATATCTATATCAGTTCTTAATTAAGCCTGCATCTGTACTGGTAATTCACTTTATCCTTAATCTAATACATAATCTCCATCATATTTCTAA
>JAFMOD010000268.1:840207-864980 GCA_019802435.1 Corydoras maculifer
GTGTTTATCTGTCATGGTTATCAACTCTATAATTCTTTGTCAGAGTTATTTAACTTTATTTAAAAGATTGAGGACCAGTGGGATTGCTGATTCTTGGTCTACAGTCTGATATGCTTTTCTTCTTCTGCAGTTGAGCATCTGGTCTTCATTTTACAAGCTGTTTGTCCTTTTCTCTGAAGGCATTTGTGGAGAGCCTGGCAAGTTCTTGGCAGTCTGATACGTTAAGCAGCTTTTGTTTGGCAAAACTTGTTTAATGTGATTTATGATCATGTTGTTAGTAAAGGAAAAAAAATAGCAGCACTCACAACTTACACAGGCGACCTCTGGAATAAAGAAAACATGCTACCTATTGAAGAGCATTTTTTATTTATTTAAAATATTTAGCGAGTGACCTTTTGCAAAGCGGCGTGTGGAGGCCATTTCATTATATAAATGAAAAATCTTTGGTTGAATCCACCATTGCACATGTTCTCTCTGTCTGTACAGACTTACAAATAACATAAAAAAGACAGTCAACATGAATCGCCTACACTGTGAGAACAAAAGTATTAGAACTCTTAATTTTTGCATCCAGTTGTTTATTCAGTCTTATATTTACAGCTGTGTACGACCAAGCAACTTGCCCTGCATTTCAAACAACGCTTTACTTTAAACATTGTGGAAACAGTTTGGGGAAGGTCCATGTTCTCTTCCAGTCTGACTGTGCCTTAATGTACAAATGTCATAAAGGCATGGATAGTTTTAAGATAATGTAGAAAAGAGCTTGAGAGCCAGGCTCTCATCCAACATCAGCGCCAGACCCCACAAGTGTTTTCAGAATTAATTGGCTTAGATGCCCACAGACACAAAAAAAATAGTAGAAAGCATTTTCAGAAAAAGAAAGATTGTTGTATTGTGTCAAATTTGTTGTCTTAATTCTGATTTTCTATCAATTAAACAAAAGCATTATTATCTATTTTAAAAAAGTGTCACATATAATGCAGCTAATAAGATGCATGCATTTTTTTTTACAAATCAATAAAGCTTTTGTTTCTAAAGAATGCCTTTCCAAAAATAGTAAACAAGATTTCTGATTATTGATTGATTCATTCTTTATTGGTTTTTCTCATTAAAGCTTGTCCACTTTGTCCATGTATTTAAAAACAACCATTTCATTTAATGTTAAAGAAATATCACACAAAAATTGTTACTGTTATAATTAGGTCATAAATCGAGTACCGAATATCCCATCTGTGCTTATATTTAGTGTAACAGCATGAGCATGTGATGATTTTCTTTGTTTCTCTAAACACTATTTACTCAACTAATTTATTAGTTAATTAACCAAATAAAATAAATATTTATCCATTTCATTTTAATTACAATTTAATAAGTGAAATGCAGCCTCTAATTAAATGTGACAAAGGTTTGGTGTTGAAGTGTAAAAATGCAGAAATATAAATAAATAAAGAGGGTATTATTTAGCTAGTAGTGCCAGTCCAAAAATTCAAACTTTTTAACCCATTACTATAACAAAATACAAGTATATTATACTTAACATGTAATAATACGAGTCTGTAAATAAAATCTTTAAATTAAACATAATTAAGCTTGATTTTCTTTATCCAAACATGATCTGATAACTGAAGGAATAAGTTTAGAGTAACATAAGATAATCGGATATGGTGCAGGCACAAGACAGTCAATGTAAAATCAGCCCATTTTCTAGAGCGCTTGAGTTGAAATTGAAAGGTAGCACTCAGACGATGTTATGACTTTCATAGTGATTGGATTTAGCAGCTACAAGGACAACTCTTTAAAAAAAATTAAAAAAGGCTCTACTACCAAAAATTTTTTATTAAACTTGATGAGATTTTGAGGTTTTGACTTTTTCAGTTTCAAAATAGTGATTTAATTTATTTGGGGCGCTCATATGCTCACTGTGCAGGGTACAAATCACCTTTCCTGCTAATTTGAAACACACATGCTGTTCATGTGATAACTTTATTAAGTTTTTGGAAGTAAACGATTTGAACTCTTCCGCTTCAGTCAGTATGAAATAAAAAAAAAAAACTGTAATGCTGAATGTATTGACTGGAGCAGGTCACGACACACAAGTGTGCAGCGTGTAAGGAGAAGCATTCAGTATTTGAACCAAAGTGTTTTTGCGATTAAAAAACAATAATAATAAAAATAAAAAAAGAGTTATCTATTTGAAAACAATTATGTGACAATCATTATTGAGGTCAAAACATTTTTAGAGTCTAGCTATTTGGTCACGTCGACTGGTCGCAGCCGTGAATTAGAGTAGTTCGGATCAGTGCCCGCGGTAGCCAAGCAACAAAAACCAACATTAGTTGCCTCATGCAGCCCACAATTTGAATGGTGCTGGGAAATCTAATGGAGGTCAGTTATCTTCAGTTAATAGACTTGAATGTTTTTCGGGAGGTGGGAGGAAACCCGCACATACTGTGACTGGAGCCAAGGTCAATTTGTGCACAGTGCATTGACCACGGTACCCACTGTGTCACTCTGCTTTATATTGTGGATAAGGATCTCCAATTAAAGTAAGTACAATAGTATTTCACATTTTTCAGGTGTGTTCTGACTGAAAGATTTAGATTTAAGCGTAATTTGCATTTAAATTCTCCTTTAGCCTCATACCAGTCTTTGTGTTCCATACCCAAAAATTATTTATCCTTCAGCAAGAGAGTCAAAATGTATTCACTAGTTCACCTGAGTACACTGGACTTGAGTTTTTCACCATCTCAACTTTTCTTTTTAACGGTAAGGTACAGACTGTTGATTAAACCCCCACACAGTAGTCATGCATGTGTGTTTGTGTCTGTACAAGCTCAGGCAGCCTGAAGACATTTGCTCACGTGTGGGCCAGGACAGGAAGTGGGAGCTGAGCACTGGCTGCAGATCCTTAATGCCTCGGGTTGTGCCATGTTTTATATTTGTACTCCTCCTATTGTGTAGAAGAATGTGCAGGATATGCTTCTTTGTCCTTGTATTTGAGACTTGCAGTGTTCGTGTTTGTGCAGATTGAATGTAATGAATGTTATTGAGTCTGGCAGATGCATGTGGATGAAAAAGACTGATTGTAATTGCACACGTTCAGGAGAATGTATAGTTACAGAGACTCGTTTGAGAAGAAATAAAGTTAAAATGGGTACATTAATTAAGTGTGTGTGCGTGTGAGAGTGCAGGGAGGCGGTCTGCTGTGTACAGTGCAGTTCCGTGTAGTGGCAAGATTTAGACTAAACAATGTGGCTCCGTACTTTGGTGGAGGTGGAAGAGGGGGATCTGTGCCTTTGCGAGGGGGAGGGTAGAGACATTCCCATTTGCTGACGCCAACACACACACACACACACACACACACACACACACACACACAATTTTACTGAAAATGCCATCATACTTTTTTATGGATTATGGCTCTGTGGGCTATTATCTTCTTCTAAATGTGTCTACAAGCAAATTAACTAAGAAATGAAAGAAAAACACTTTAACGTGAATAGAAATATGATGGAAAGCTACATTTTCTCTCTCTCTACCTCCCTCCCTCTCCCTGTTGTATTTTCTAAGTGTCGTCATTTTTACCTTATTGCTTTCAATAATGTTTAAATAAAACTGTTAAATACACTGATGTGAAGCTCTGCCAACACGGTGCCCACACAAGTCTGAGTACATGTACAGAAATTCTCAGACTAAGAAATGGTTGATTTTGTTCTTTGCCAACTTTACCGCATTGCACTTCTCATCTTCCCTCAGTGCTACCCGGTTTGCCATTGTGCTATGTTGTAGAGATGTGGATCGTTTTACACTGTGACATTAAGGAGGGAAAAAACCCGACATCAGGTTTTTTTTTATTGAATTCAAATCAAAGGCATGTAATATAAGGAAGGATGAGCTTTATGTGGAGAGGACTAACTTGAAACCACAAGACATGTGGATCGAAGTTGATACCATATTTTTTAGACAGAAAAACACCCTGAACACAGCCCTTTGACACAAGACATTTTATTTATTTTGCTTACGTCAGAGCTTTTAAAAGGAAGGTTGACATTTTAAAGCAGGCTTCCTGTAGATCAGAGATAGAGATTAAACCGTCTTTAACCCCGAGAACAGAACTGTGTGTGCAGGCAGGGGGAATTGCTGTAGGAAGGCTTGGCACGGCCATTGTGCTCATGGTGGGAAGTGAGCTGGTTTTTTGCAAAGTAACCAGCATGTCTGTGGAGTCAGGTGCAGTGTAGGAAGGGACGACATGAACGAGGGCGGTGTTTGTACATGGCTATTTCAAAACCGTCGGGCTCTGTTGTCAGAGGCCCGGCTCTGATGTTTTTTAAGCTGCATTTTGCTCTGTTAGTTGCAGTTTTATCGTCTGACTTTACCCATTGAAACAACCTATTTATGTGTGCCCTATTAAGTCTTTTTAAAAATGTCAGATAACTGTTTGTGAATTTGGTTTTATATATTTATATATATATATATATATATATATATATATATACAGTGGGTTGCAAAAGTATTCATACCCCTTGAACATTTCCATATTTTGTCACATTACAACCACAAACATAAATATATTTCACTGGAATTTAATGTGAAAGACCAACACAAAGTGGTATACAATTGTGAAGTGGAATGAAAGTTATACATGAATCAACAATTTTTTTACAAATAAAAAACTGAAAAGTGCGATGTGCAAAATTATTCAGCCCCCTTTTCCCTGAGTGCAACCAATTGCATTCAGAAGTTGCCTGATGACTGCTAATGACTTAAANATACAGGGCAATCTTGGAAGAAAACCTGTTGGAGTCAGCAAAAGATTTGAGACTGGGGCGGAGGTTCACCTTCCAGCAGGACAACGACCCTAAGCATAAAGCCAGAGCTACAATGGAGTGGTTTAAAAAAAAGAATATTCATGTGTTAGAATGGCCCAGTCAAAGTCCAGACCTAAACCCAATTGAGAATTTGTGGCAAGATCTCAAAACTGCTGTTCACCAACGCTCTCCATCCAATCTGACTGAGCTTGAGCTGTTTTGCAAGGAGGAATGGGCAAGAATTTCAGTCACTAGATGTGCAAAGCTGGTGGAGACATACCCTAAAAGACTTGCAGCTGTAATTGCAGCAAAAGGTGGTTCCACAAAGTATTGTCTCAGGGGGGCTGAATAATTTTGCACATCGCACTTTTCAGTTTTTTATTTGTAAAAAAATTGTTGATTCATGTATAACTTTCATTCCACTTCACAATTGTATACCACTTTGTGTTGGTCTTTCACATTAAATTCCAATGAAATATATTTATGTTTGTGGTTGTAATGTGACAAAATATGGAAAAGTTCAAGGGGTATGAATACTTTTGCAACCCACTGTATATATATAGATATATATATAGAGGTTATTTATCCGGCCCTTCCATTGTATGTATGTATGTGTGTGTGGCTGAGTATATGTAATGTATATGTGCATGCATATATGTATATCTCGAGTGAGACAGTAGCCATGCGTGCTGAACAAACCCTCTCCGAGTCTCCTGTGGCCACTTATAAAAATTATTTCCTTTACAAATAGCAGTTAAAGACGACTCTGCGCTCACTCCGCTGCTCTGTGCATCACAGAATATGGCTTTCACGTCCATCTGAAGGTGAGCCTGTTTGCTTGTCTTTCATGAAAACAGACACAAGCTCTAGGAAAATCATTGACATGTAAATCATTAGGGATAATGTTAAGGGATTTAGGGCAGTTGCAAAACTTCCACTATTGCAAGTTCCCCATTACTAATTAGTACATGAGAGCTATGCTTGTATTTGGGAATGTTTAATGATGGTACAGCTGTTCAGGAGCCTTTAAATATTACAAAAGTGTGCTCATTAAATAATGACCGTATATAGGTCATAATAATCTGAAATCTGTAGTATTAGAAAATTCAAGTGAATGTTCCATCTTTCGTTTTAAGGTATCTTACTTTATACAGAATGCTGTACGAACGAGCAGCTGTATTTGTTTCTGCACCTGAAGCCTGAGACAGCTTGTTTACTCGCATGCTTTACAAATGAAAATGGAAAGTCCTATAATTATTAAACTGTATTTAGTGCTTTATCATTTTAGTACGATGTGTTCTGTCATAGAGGTTCAGTTTGTTCCAGAACAGTTTAAGCAGCTGGATTTACACAAACAGTAAACCGTGAATATTTGGTTATTTATATTAATATCTAGAGTAAAAGAAAACAACAGATTTAATTTCACAGGCATTAACACTGACAGCTGTTTTTAAGTTAATGACTTTCAGATTGATTTATTGTTACACTGGAGGCCACAGTTGTGTTTATACAACTGCTAAATTAATTGAGTTGGCTGCTGTTTATTTAATCTAATTCAATTCTGCTTATCAAATTTTAGTTCTGTAATAACAGATTCTTGAGGAAGAACCTTTCTTTATTCCTGGTACATTACATAGTGAAACGTATTAGAACAACAAGCTACAAGAGTTTTCTCCACTTCATAGCAAAGAACTTTATACTCCAGATATTGTGGAGTGTGTCTAATAAATTTTGTCTTTTAATCCTGTAGAGCATTTGTGATGTCATACAAGACACTGATGATGGTGATCTATTTTGCCTTCTGTACTTACACACAGAGGAATTGGTCCTCCACATTTAACCCATCCGTGCAGTGAAACACACACATGTACACACATTATTTAGGTGAGCACTTGTGCCCAAAGTGACAGGCAGTTTTGTATACAGTGCCCAGAGAACAATTGAAGTTAGCAATTGCCCAGGGTCATAGTACTTGGTGGGACTAGGAATCGAACAGGGGACCCTCAGGTCGCTAGGCTGGATCCTTAACCACAAGCTTACAACTGCCCCAAATTAAACGATTTTGGCTTACAATTTCCTTTTTGGAAATACCATACCATACCATACCAATACATACCAGTGATGAGGTTGAGTGTGAATGTAATGTTCTTTCACACAAACTCACCCTCCATTGTTTTTTTTGGAGCATTGCCATGCCTGAAGGGCCTTCCCCATACTGTTCCCACAAAGTTGTAAGCATACAGTTGTCCATGACTTCATCCAAAATACCATGCTGCCTGAGAATGAACAGTATGTGTGTCTGTGCACTGAGCATAAATCAGTATGTTAAAATTCCCCATGACCTACTGACCTGGACACCATTTTAAAGAAAGCATCCACAGCTATCCCATGAGTCAATAAGAGCTGAGTCACGGGATCAAGCTAAGTAGGAAAAAAGGGTTGGAAATCAGGAAGTTGACTATTTACAAGTGTAAATTAGATACAACAGCCCATGGCTAGTTTTTTGATTGAATTCACCTGTGGCAGTGGGACTGAATAAATCTCCAAGTTCAATGATTATTAAGTGTTTCGATACTCACTATTAAGTGATGTATTATAAAAAAACATTTGATATATTATAAAACCATGTGACGACCAGTAAAAACAGTTTTAGTTTTAACAATTTACTAAAGACTCTTTCTAAACACACGTCCAAGTCAAATATATTCGAATATATTCTGCTGCCTTCATTCATTTACCTTTCAAATGAAAGTGATTGTCAGGTGATTTGTGTGTTCTGTACCTGAGAGTAAAATGTTGATATTGTTAAGTAAACTGGATCCAGGGCAGTATTGCTGCTGGAACATTAACATTAACACTCGGCAGCAATGCTTTGATGCTTGTGGATGCCTCTGTTCCGTGAGTTTTCCTTACTGCTTTTTGCTGTGTTGTGCTTACTTATGATCCAGCATGCAAAGGGAAATGTCTTTGCTATTGCATTCTTAACATGCTGCTTAATGTATTCGTTTGAAGTAGTAATTCTTAATGTAGGGTCATAGGCTTGTGGTTAAGGAACCAGTCTTGCAAACTGATGATCCCTGGTTCAGTTTCCAGTCCTACCAAGTACTGTGGCTAAAGTGCACCCAACCCCAGAGCGCCTTATACAAGGCTTCCCACCATGCAGGCATGTGTGCTCACTTCACTAGTGTGTCAGGGTGTGTTTGCACAGATGGGTTAAATGTGGAGGACAAGATCCAAGCGTGTGCAAGTACAGTATGTAAAACAGATCACTTTATCAAAGCAGGTGATGATGGGTTTACTTCAGGTTTTCAAGTCTTTGCAGGTAATTTCAACTTTTATTTTGGAACACACATTACATGGTTCTTGATTCATGACCTTCTACACTGGGGTAGAAGGTTGTGAATCAAGAACCTTCTACTTTGGGGTAGAGACCATAGGTTTTGTGTGCGTCATATTTCAGCATGTCCTTTTTTAGAGCTCACAACCAACTTGTCCATGAAAGACAGCTAGAGTTTACTGTCATGTTAGAAAATCATTAAAATACATTTGTAGTGTTTTTTTATTTATTTATTTTTGGTCCTCACATGTCTGCCATGCAACTGATATTGTTCTCTTTATCAGGTTAGCATTTTTTCAAGTTATTTAATTTGTTGTGTTGCACAGCAATGTGATTAGTTAATGTCTGTATTAGTAACTGTTGGTAGGAGCCGGTCGCTTAGTTACCATGCAGCCAATCATGCTTATTTTATGTAGTGAAAGCTTTTCTGAGCAGGTTCCCATAGTGACTGCACGGCTGCTTTTTACAAGATGTAGGAGCTGGATGGTGGAAATCTAATGTTTTTAACTTTACAATAAAACCACCGATATGGTGCTGAGAAAGTTTGTATATTGAAATGTCTCTTGATCTGTTTTTGATGGATGAAGACTGGGTAAGAGTGAACCGTCTGGCTGTGCCTGGATGCTTAATGTTTGCACAAGTGTTCTTGACTGATCTGACAGTTTAGAATTTTTAAGGCCAACGTTATCAAGCAGAGCTGCTCGGAGAAGTTCACAGATCAATCTGAGATCGGTTCTGCAGTTTCGTTGTCATGAGGGATTCTGGGATTTCTGGGATGTGAGGCATGGTGGATGTAGATTAAAGTCAGAAGACAGTCATCAGCAGGCGGCCTGCTCGGGGAGTTGAGGTTGTAAATGCTGATTAGATTCAGTCCGGGCATGGTAACTGACTGATGTGTAGAACTGAACCGGGTTCTTGCTTACAAAATTGCTTCTTTTTGATAAATACAGTTTTTTGGAGCATGCATTTTGGGGTTCACTCAGAAAGATGTTTAAGTCTCAAGTTATGATGTTATACACCAAACATGCATTTTTTTACCATTCACACTTAAAGAAAAGCTCTTTCCTGAGGGCTTGTTCTTGATGGAGTGTCTTTAAAAAGACTTTTTCTTTGAAGAGCCATAGAAGTCTGGCCGGTATCTGCTCTTTTTCTTTGTGCCTCCCGCGGAGCTGACAGCTTCAGAGCTCAACCTTCTCATCCAGAACGGTGTGGCGTCTGAGGAGCTTAAGACCCTTTGGCTTAGTACTTTGCACCATCACACTGTCGCTGCCTTGTTTTTTTTTTGTTTTTTTTCTCACTCTCATGCCCCTCCTTTAAAGCTTTTTAGCACCTTACCATAGTAGAAAAAGAGAGTCAGGGTGTTGTGCAGGTTTGTAAAACAATGTCTTTCATTTTATAAGTGCAAGGACACTGGTATTTGTAGTCATTTAGAGGATTAAAAACAAGTTAAAGCCTAATAACTAAACGTTTCTTACTACCAAATTGTGAATTTATCTACAAAGAGGCACAAAGCAACAATAAATTATTCCAGGTAGACTTTAAAGTACAAAAGCATATTAGTTTGTGTAAAAAGCTGTGTATACCAGGTCATATGTTTGAAGGTCACTGTGCAGCTGCATGTTCTGCAAAAATAAACACTCACTGGGTTCTTTATGAGGTTCACCTCTTTGTTTCTACACTTGATGTCCGTTTTATTAGTTCCTATTACCGTTTATAAGCACTTTGCAGTAAAATCACAGAATGCAGTATGTCAGATTCCCTACATGTTTTTTTAGTCCCTCAATGGTCTTGACCCTCACAGGACCACCACAGAGTAGGTATTATTTGGGTGGTGGACTGTTCACAGCCCTGCGCTGAAAGTGTTGTGTAAGTGTGTTTTGGTCCGATTGTTTAAGACGCAGGTTGTGTTTATTCATGTTACACTCTAATCAACACAGCGTAATGCATCGTCCTGTAGATATAAAATCAGGAACAGTAGGTCATTTGTTGCTGCACAGTTTGTTTTGCTAATTTTTGGAACTCCTTAGTGGGTGGAATATTCTCAGTTTAGCAGTGTTACTGAAGTATAAGTGTAAAGTGTAATCCATTCAGATCACTACATCACACAATTACACAACCATGTCTGTGTCATGGCAGTGCTGATTATCATCCATAGTTTAGGGTAGAATAAAGGGTTTTGAGAACGTATGTAGAGACTTTTATTAATGCAGAACTACAAAGTCCAGCTACAGGTTAAATTGAGTTTACAAACAAGGTACACAAAATGAGTTTACACACGTTAAATTTAGCCAAAAAAATAAATAATGACATTTAAAAAAATACTGACATCATAAAACACCTGGATTAACTAACAGTTCAGCAGTTCAATACACACTCTCACTCCCACAGGGACTGGTGTTGTATATAACTGAGCTATGTTGATTGGATTTTTCGGAGACTGAATTCTCATGTGTATTGTATAGATAATTAAGAATAAAGAAGGTCTTCTGATGAATAAACCTGACAACATGAATACTGACAGAGTGGAAATGAGAGTTACTCTGCTGACGGAATAATTCATGTTGGGTTTTAATCCCTCGTGTAGGCCGGGTACTCGATAAGGTCTTCCATGTAGGGCTCTTGATTTTCTTTTATGATTCAAGTGAATGTGTGCATGTGTTTTGTGTGAACGTAAGAATGAGTATGTTTGCCAATGTCCATGTGTTTGTCCTGCCTGCATGATTTTTTTTTCTGTGGGCCTGTGTGAGGTTAGTCTTATTTACAACCTTTAGTAAGCTGGTTGACACTAAGAGACTGAAGTTCCTGTCTGCCAGGGGATAGTCAAACCAGCCAGTTGTTTCCTTCTGCCTCCTTTTTTTCACCCCCCACCCCCAACCCCTTGTTCTTTTTCATGTCCCAAATGGCGTCTGCAGTGCTGAGGGGAGGCTCCAAATACTCATTAGTGCATTACTGAAGTCTGGAAGCCTGCCAGCTAGTCCATGCAACTATTCTTGGGAACTTGGAGAGGGAAGTAGAGGGGTGGCAAGGAATGAGGGAAAGAGGTGGGGATCGCTGTGTGGTTTGAGAGGCTCAGAGGAATTTTCTTTTCCTTCATTGTTGAGAATTAGTATTTGAGGTGCTCCCCTGCAGAGTTCCTCAGTATGGCGAGACTTTGTTCCTGTCAAAAAAGAGAGCAAACGCGAAAAAAAGATTTTTTTTACTTATTTGTTAGAATTTATTGATAAGGGGCATGCATTAATAACCTGACAAATGCAGTTTGACTTAGCAGCTTTGTATGTGTGAGTGTAAGAGAAAGAGAGAGAGAGAGCTAGACAGTATAAAGCAAAGGGTTTTCTCCGGGCCTGGCAGGTAATTGGATTCAGCAGCGTCAGTCAGGAGAAGGGCAGCCACTTGCCACTGATCTCAGATTTCAGTCCATAAAGCCAGAGAGCAGATTCAACTGCAGCTTCTCTTTTCCACTGCAGACGTATACTATGTTTACTTTCACTAAAACTGTTACGCTAACAGATGTATTCTTTGTATTTGCACATAATGATCATCCTGCACATATGCACATCATCTTCACCTAATCCTATTTTTAACACATGTGCTCACCAGCCGCTTCATTAGCTACAACCTGGTTTTACATTTATTAGAGATGAGCATTACTTTGTGGTTCTGGTGTTACAGACTGTGGTCTGTTTGCTTTTCTGCATATTTGGTTTGTCCTCATTACTCTGTGCTCTTATGATCTAGTTTCCCACAGAACCATCACAGATATGGTGTTATTTTGGTGATGGATGATAGTCAGAACTGCCATGACATTAACTAGAAACTAAAACAATACCACCGCCACTGTGTTAATGTTTTTTTTTTTTCCCAACATGTTAGTGTCACCTCTAGACTGGAATATTCTACCAAACAAAATGTCATCCTGTAGGCGGCGACCTTTGAACATTGATTGATGATTAGGGGAAGAACACAAACCAGATAACAAACATAGGTGCCTGATGTTACATCATCACTTATGGATATGTCTAATTTGAGTATACAGTGAATAAAATATTCAGCAGCACTGCTGTGTCTGATCCGATTGGAACAGCACACAGCACTAATAACAGCCCCAGGTCAGTGTCAATGCAGTGCTGAGAAACAACCACCACATGATTAATACATGCTCTGTGGTGCTTTTAAATAACAACTACTATTAATGTAAATCAGAGTTAAAAATGTGTGTGCAATTGTGTGTAATGTTGTAATGTAAATATAGTAATGTAATAAAATAATTAAAAAATATAATTTATATCATTTACTATCCCATTCTGAACCCAGCTTTGCCTGGGCTTGTGATGACGTCTCCTGCAAATGATGTAGATGTTAATTAATATTTAATTGGTCGCTTCTTGCTTTCTTTTTTTTTTTCTTTAACTAAAAGAGGGGAAAATAAACGCACCAAACAAAACAACTTCCACATCATCTAAATATAGTTTGTCCTGCACACAATAGTGCTAACCACATATGGCCCCCAATGACTGGTGTTGCTGCTCGAACCACATAGGGGTGGTGAGTTTACAGAGTGTATAAACCTCTAGAGGGTTTGAAGAGTAAGTATGTGAAATGTCATGGTAATTGGAGCAACCGTATGGTTTTGTATAGGCAATACACACACACATACACACACACACACACACACACACACACACACACACACAAACACACACACAGAAATTCTTCTTTATTTATAAGATGTTGAAATGTAGATCACAGGTCAATTTCTAGTCACTTCCTCATATCATTCTCTTATGTCATTTTATTGTCAGGTGAAGCCTGTCTGGTTTCACTGTAACATGATGAGCCCCTCTGTCATAAAACTAAGTCTGCTTTCAAAGACAGTTGGCACATCCTGTTTGGAAGTAAGCTCTCATTCATCCTGGTTCTTTGCGTAATGTAGCGGGAGATAGTGAAGGACCTGTAAGAAGGAAATGCTGATCTCAATCTGTTGAAGAGAAAGCACATTTGAACATTGCATTCAGTTTATTAATATAGACCCGTGTCAGTGTTCTATACTCTTTATTAAGTTTTTTTTTGTAAGGCATCCTAAAATGAACTCCGTTACCTGTTCTGGTCTGTGCACGCTGCCTGATTCTTTGCATTAGATTGACCATGAACAAGTTTAGATGGTTGCTGTACTGAATGTAAATAACTTGTGTAAATAAAAGTCTGCCCATTGATTTTTGTTGCCTGACATGACATGAGCTCGGCTGACCTTTTGTACTTCAACACAAACATTGCTTTTTAGTACACTCGCTGCAGTGTCCTTGAGATGCTGTGAGATGTTGGTTAAACACACTTTAAGCAAACGGGAACTCTCTTTATTCTAGGCCAATCTAAAGTCTGGAACGCAACAGAGCTGATGAGGAATAATTCATAAGGAGTGATTTTCTTAAAAAAAAAAAGGTTTGAACTGAACAATCTGAATTATTTTAAGTTTTTTGAGTACAAAAGTAAAAAAAAAGCCTATCCTTGCCTGTACACATTCATATCCCTCCTCTATCCTGTACAGGGTTTAACAAAGAACCACCACTGACCACCCTTTATTGGACAGCTGTCATGTGCTGGTTTTCTATATGATTGACGGCCCAGCGGTGGCTTAGTGGTTAGCACGTTCGCCTTTCACCGCCTTTTCCCGGTTCGAATCCCCATCTGGGTGGAGTTTCCATGTTCTCCCCGTGTCTGCGTGGGTTTCCTCCGGGTTTTCCGGTTTCCTCCCACAGTCCAAAAACATGGATCAATTGAATTCTCCAAATTGCCCCATATAGAGTGTGTCTGTGTGAGTGAGTGTGTACCCAGCGATGGATTGGTGCCCTGTCCTGGGTCTATCTGCCCAGCGCCCGAGATGTTCTCCCCTGGATGGGCATGGGGAACCCCACCACGACCCTAATAGAGGATAATGAATGAATGAATGATGTGCCCAGTGTGCACATAGGACACAACTATCTGAACCTCTGATTCTGAACTATTTGGTAGTTATGCAGTCATTTTTTAGAACACTCAGAGAGGAATGTATTACTGTTTCTTAATCCTGAAGTTTTAAAATGTTGAATTTATTTCTCTGCTCTGGGATGGAAAGTATATTTACATAATGATATTATGCAGATGGTGGAACACAATCCGAGTAATAGTGCTAACATACATAGTACTAAAAGAGATCTGAAAAGATCTGAAAAGATCTGAAACAAACCAAATAATTTGATCATCTTCACATCATTGTTTTTGCAGAAATGGCAAGAAATCAAAAGTACTTGAGTTGTTTAAACTTAGCACAGACTCTATATGATGTTGCACACACAAGGGATACATTTTTAATCACTTTAATACAAAAGTACCTTAAAACTCAACGTCACTTGGTTCTGGTAATGGTGTTGAATTTAAAGGATGGTGGGTTTTGTGGTATTGTTTTCCATAAGGATGTTTAATAAAGCTGAGAATTCAGTGGAACTGCATATACTTAGGCTTATGTAATATAATGGGCTTGTTTTTGAGATTATACACTGAAAATAACAAAAATACAATATAAAAAGCAGCAAATGTTCAGAATCACGAACAATTCTCCTAGATTAGATTAAATCCTTTACTTCCACTGTAATGTACAATAATAATGTAATGTAAACTGAAGTTTTCTCAGCATTAAAAATAATCGAACTTGGACATTTACTGGACAAGAGGACCATGTAATGCAGTGTACATGAACCATACAAGTTTTTGCATGTGTTTTTATCCACATGAAAAGGTTTTCACGTCACCAAAAATGATTATTTATGTTCACTCCGGGTATAGATTTTGGAAAACTCAATCCATCGCTGGGCACACACTCACTCACACACACTGTGCCGTCACTGTGCCGCCCTCAAGAAACTTGTTTTACATAAATATACAATATACAAAAGTATTGAAACACAAATGTTCATCATTAAATGCTGGTGTTTTGTTCAGTCTCACTGCCTATAAAGTCAACACCGACATTTTGGTGCATGATGAAGTGTGTTTTTGCACTTAGTGGGAACAATTTGGGGAAGGCCCAAAGAGGGAAAGTTGTTTATAAGTTTATAAATAAGGCAGAGACTAATGTTTGTTTAGTTATATATACAGTGCATCTGGAAATTATTCACAGCGCTTCATTTTTTCCACATTTTGTTACGTTACAGCCTTATTCCAAATTGTATTTAATTTTTACATAAAATAAAATTCTACACAAAATACCCCATTATGACCATGTGAGAAGTTTTCTTGAGAGTTTTGAAAATTTCTAAAAATTAAAGAACAAAGAAATCATATTTACATAAGTATTCACAGCCTTTGCTTAATACTTTGTAGAACCACCTTTGGCAGCAACTACAGCCTCAAGTCTTTTTGAATATGATGCCACAAGCTTAGCACACCTATCTTTAGGAAGTTTTGCCCATTCTTCTTTGCAGTACCTTTGAAGCTCCATCAGGTTGGATGGGAGACGTCTGTTCACAGCCATTTTCAGATCTCTCCAGAGATGTTCAATCGGATTCAAGTCTGGGCCCTGGCTGGGCCACTCCAGAACATTCACAGAGGGGTCCTGAAGCCACTCCTTTGAGATCTTGGCTGTGTGCTTCGGGTCGTTGTCCTGCTGAAAAATGAACCGTTGCCCCAGCCTGAGGTCAAGAGCGCTCTGGAGCAAGTTTTCATCCAGGATGTCTCTGTACATTGCTGCATTCATCTTTCCCTCTATCCTGACTAGTCTTCCAGTTCCTGCTGCTGAAAAACATCCCCATAGCATGACGCTGCCTTGTGCCGTTTACTAAGCAGTGGCTTTTGCCTTGCCACTCTGCCATACAGGCCTGATTGGTGGATTGCTGCAGAGATGGTTGTCCCTCTGCAAGGTTCTCCTCTCTCCACGGAGGAACGGTGGCGCTCTGACAGAGTAATCATCGGGTTCTTGGTCACCTCCCTGACCAAGGCCCTTCTGCCCTGATCGCTCAATTTAGACGGCCGGCCAGCTCTAGGAAGTCCTGGTGGTTCCAAACTTCTTCCATTTATGAATGATGGAGGCCACTGTGCTCATTGGGACCTTCAAAGCAGCAGAAATTTTCCTTCCCCAGATTTGTGCCTCGAGACAATTTTGTCTCGGAGGTCTACAGACAATTCCTTTGACTTCATGCTTCGTGTTTGCCCTCTGACATGCAGTCAACTGTGGGACCTTATATAGACAGATGTGTGCCTTTCCAAATCATGTCCAATCAACTGGATTTACCACAGGTGGACTCCATTTAAGCTGTAGAAACATCTCAAGGATGATCAGTGGAAACAGGATGCACCTGAGCTCAATTTTGAGCTTCATGGCAAAGGCTGTGAATACTTATGTAAATGTGATTTCTTAGTTTTTTATTTTTAATAAATTTTCAAAACTCTCAAGAAATCTTTTTTCACATGGTCATAATGGCGTATTTTGTGTAGAATTTTGAGGAAAGAGATTAATATAATACAAGGCTGTAACGTAAGGAAATGTGGAAAAAGTGAAGCGCTGTGAATACTTTCCGGATGCACTGTAAATGCATTTTGTGTGAAAGGGCAAAAATTCACACTGACAAAATTACAAATGATTTTTATTATAACTATTATCAATAAGAATTTGATACCTTCGTCTTTGATCAATATAAACATCTGCAATCTTAGGCTTAATAGTGTGCATAATTGTATACTGTAAGATGTCTTCTTATTTTTGTTCTCTTAAAATATTTTCTTGAATGAAATGCCTCGTAAAGTAGAAAACATTTTAGGATAAGGGAGGGTAAGAAATGATTAACGCCTCTGATCTCAACAAAAAGAGTAAAAATGACTTTTTTTTTTTTTTTTTTTACCAGAGTGAGTTGGTCGTGCACTTTCACAGCACTGAGCTTTTTGGGATTATATTCTTCGTACATTGTTCTTTTGTCAATTGCTTTTGTCCTGTCTTTGAAAACTAGGTTGTGTTATGGCTGGATCAGATCCACTTTCAGTGCTGCATGGTCTGCTTCGGAATTAAATCATGTATTTATTGAACTCTCTATTGCACTGTCTCATGTGACACATGGGATTTTGGCAGTATTTCAACATTTATCATTAAAGGCAATCAATTGTAACATCTTAAGTTTTTATCGATGAATAGATTGCACTTTTAAAGTCTAGTTAGGTCATCTGAGACCTGATTTCAGAACAGTGCAGGCTAAACAGATTGTTGACCGTATGGAGAGAAGCAGGGATGGTGGGCTGTCTCCAGATGGAGGAGTATGGCTGACTGAGGTCCCAGGTGCTGCTCTTCACATGGCTGTGATTGGTACTCCTGAGAGCATGTCCTTCTCTGGCAGTGCTCAAAAGCCCACACCAATGGCTCAGCATGGCGTGTGCAGTCACTGACTGTCAGTCACAGTGCAGCCATGGTGCTTGATTCTAAAATACAAGAACAAGTATGAAGACTGGGTTTGCTTAATTAACTTAAAGGCCACAAAGATGCTAAAAACGAAATTTCGGTAGTTTTTGTATTGTTGAATTATTCAGAAAGTTTTTTTTTTGTTTTTTCTGATTAGTTGCTCATTAGTATTAAAAAAAATCAGGTACACACAGGTTTGAACAATTTAGCAATGTACTTACCAAACAATTTAATATTATTACATATATTAGCTAAGCCAGCTCTGATCTGGGTCTTGGATCCAACACCAGCATTCACATGATGGCCAGCTAAAGATCCAGGAAATTATTAAAAATGATGATCTATTTTGCCATATGTACTCACACAGTACTTAATTACTTGAATGTTAATTGTACTGTGTATTGTCCTGTATTTATTGTAATCCTTGTGTTTGCACTTTATGTTGGATGTGTACTGTTATGTGTAGAACCTTGTTCCTGGAGAATGCTGTCTCGTTCCACATATACTGTACAGTACTTTATATTGTTGGAATGACAAATAAAATACTTGAATACACAGAGGAATTAGTCCTCCACATTTAACCCATTCGTGCAAACACACACATTTGCTTGGAGTGATGGTCAGCCTTGTACACACCGCACGGAGGGCAATTGGGATTAGGTGCATTGCTCAGGGGCACTTCAGCCCTAGTACTTGGAGGGACTGGGAACTGAACTGGTGACCATCAGGTTGCAAGGCTGGTTCCTTAACCACAAGCTTCCAACTGCCTCCCCCGATTACACTGACATGTTAAACACAGTTCTAAAGCAGAGGACCGTACACTCTAACCAGCACTTTATTCTGTAGATTGTATATTTCATTTTAAATTTACTAATTAATATGCCATATACAAAATATTTAAAAAGACAATAGTGTATGATTTTTTTCAGGACTAATTGGGTTTTAAATGCTGTTAATGGTGCTGTAACTTTTGCTGTTGCTTTTTTTTGTGTGTGTGTGTGTATATATATATATATATATATATATATATATATATATATATATATATATATATATATATATATATATATATATATAGTTTTGTTTTGTTTTTCTTTCCCGCGACACCGCCCTCAGATGACATAACAGTAGGACTGAGACAGGACATGTTTTCAGATGCTTTAACTGATGTCACAGATAATGTTAAAGACGGACAACTTTAATCTCATTTCCTATCTGATTTGCTGTCTAGCAGCAGTTGAGCAGCAGCACTGGAAGAAATTAGCCAACACGGCACTTCAGTCAAAATACGTTACCATGTCACTAATTTGTCGCCTCTTTGTCGGCTTGTCTCTTCTCATCCACAAGTGTGACATCTGCTGCTGGTTTGGATTTGAATGGTGGTATCTTTCATTGTGAGCATGTGTGCAACGTGGTCCCTGTGTATGCGTGGTGCTCTGACGGACATGCGCTTCTACCTAGAGACAGCACTGTGGTTAGTGATGTCTGTTGCCTAGGTGACAACTGAACGGTGGGATGGCTGTGGACTCTGGACACAGCCTTTTTATTTTAATTCCCCCGTTACACATAGCAGCAAGAGCATCAGTAATAACCCCTTTCTGCTCCCAAAGCATTTTACTGATGTTTCAAATCACTAAATCCAGTTAGCCTTTTAATAATTGTCCTGCATACAAACCATGACTGGACTCAGCAAACCAGTGTGGTTTTATTATTCAGTTAACATGTCAGTTCAGTAAATGTCATTTAACATTTATGCAGCAGGGACGGCATGTGGCTTGATGGTTGGCATGTCCATCTCTCAGTACTGGGAATACAGAGTTTTCATGTTCTCCCCGTGCCTGCCCTGTGTTTACTCCAGGTTGTCTGGTATTCTCCCACAATCCAAAAACATGGATTCAGGATGAACTGGATGCTCTAAATTGCCCCATCTAAAGTGGTCCTACATGGTATATGTGTGTGTGTGTGTGTGTGTGTGTGTGTCTGTGTGAGTGAGCGTGTTCCCAGCGATAGGTTGGCGCCCTGTTCTGGGTGTATCTGCCAAGCGCCTTTCCCCTGGAAAAGTATGGGGAATCCTTCACCCACCCACGTGAGATTAAGTTTACATTTATTTAAAGATTTCTAGAACGCATGTATTTATTTTCCCCTCAATAATATAAAACTACCCCCTAGCCAAAATATTAATAAAGCATTAAGATGTGGGGCTCAGTCAGATGGTCATGTTAAGGTTCAGCAGTATGATATATTAGCTGAATACGTGAACATACTAAATAATTAGTTTATACTATTAATGATTCATGCAGCGTGTTGAATCATTTTCATGCATAAATTGGCTACTATAAAGTATTGACCTTTTAAAAGTGTCTGTAATGGGCTGAGGAAGAATTTACACAGTGATTTCCACTGTTTCCTCATAAAGACAAGTTTTTGACCAAAAGTCAACACACATCTGTACAGAAATAAATGTTGTGCAGTTAAAACTGCTCCAGTGAATTTGTGCTGTGCTGAAACCTAAAAGTGATTTAATTTTTTTTTTGACCTGATTATGCGTATTATCGTATCTTTTATTTCTGTATACAACATCCCTGTCCTCTGGACTCGTAAATCTGGAAAGTATGTGAGCTTCTAATCCTTGACCTTTCCAAAAACCCCTTATAAACAAGATGACCCTGTGCCAGACTCTCACTGCTCTTGTTTTATCCAGACCCCAAGTCAGAGTGGCCCCCAGACCATAGTTTGCTTTTATAGGCCAAAGCAGCTTTAGGAGCCCACTGAGATCGAGTAGAGTGGAGTGTTTGATCAGCAGGAGGGCTGCAGACAGACTGAGCTGCTTTCCCAATAAGCTGCTTGCAACCCACAACTCCAAACTGACAGACACGCACAGCCCAGCTGTCTGGTATTTACGGAAGAGGATTGGATCTTGTTTGTTTTGGAGACCACTGAATGTGTATTGCAGGTCAGAGTGGGTTTCTGTAAGCCAAAAACAATTCCAGTGACATTCATGAGGGTTTCAGGTTAATTAAGCAATATATATTGTATAAGATTAAATTTGTTCTTCATAATAAATGCTTGTTATCTGCTGAATTGGAACATTTCCTTCTCCTCTCGCACAGCAGCTCTTTGGCTGAGACAGACTTTTGTAACATTTTAAGGGTGATTAATGACTGACTTAGGAAGCGCTGCGTAAACATCATCATGGTCTCTGGTGGGCATTTTTGACAAATGGAAGCAAAATGTATCGCTTTATCTCTTTCCCCTGTGCCGTGGCCTGTGTCATAGACCCTGAATGAACCTTAGATCATTATTCGCCTTCAGCTAAGAGCAGGGGTTAAGGGAATGCCGATGGCCATACATTTGATGGTTTGTTTACCAGTTGTTCAGATATACCAGATGTATGGTAATGTTTTGCATTAGAAGTTAGTATTAAATATAATAAAGCAATAAGGCATGAGAGGGCATGCATTATTGTGAATAAATCACAGGAAAGAGGTGTTATTAGACAGGAATGATGGAGTACAGGTACACCTCCTTCCTGTGATTTATTCACAATATTGTACAACCTCAAGTGCCTTATTGCTTTTATAATACGCTTCCAAATACACACAAGTAAATACAACATCAGCCTCGTCAAAAATACCTGCACATCCTTCTTTAACTGTTGGGTAATTAAGACTTGTATGTGTATGTGCACTGTGTATAGAGATCACATTGATAGAAGAGCAAAGAGAAATACATTTTCAGTTACATAAGTTTTTTGTATTTTTAAAAGTGCAAAAAATGCCTGCAGTACAGTCAATTTTAATTCAGTCTCTATATTGCTGAAGGAATGGGATGTGTTTGTCATCCAGTAAATTTATACCTGTGGTATGTGGCATGCTGCATAATTACGCTGTGCTGTTTCCTGTGCTGGTGTCCCAGCGTCTCTAAACTGAAGACAACATGCTCATTAAAAAGATTGCAAATGGCTGTAAAGACGTCTGTGTTTGAAGCAAGGCCCGAGTTTAATCTGTGTATTTTGCTTGTTTTAATTCCATCCGTAATCATTGGGGCATTTTTGCACTTTTTGAACTGTAACTGTAAAAACGATTGATTGCATTTTTTTGGTTTGGGGGGATTATTTTGTCATTGTGCATAATGTTTGTGAAAACATCAGAACGGAAACCCAGCTGATATGAACTTTAACTCCCATTTCTGGATGGCATAATTTACATGTATTTTGTACCTGCGACTTGAACTGCGAACTCTTTTATAAAGTATAGTTTTAGTCCAGTAATATGTCTGTTCATTTTGACATGGTCTGATAACTGGTAATACAAGCTGTCTCAATAGAAATCCTAAATTAAGCCAACCAACTGCAGTTTATTTAAATGTAGTCAAGTATACGAACTGCATTAATATATATATATATATATATATATATATATATATATATATATATATATATATATTCATTCATTCATTTATTCATTCATTCATTATCTTCCGCTTTATCCTATATTAAGGTCACGGGGGGCTTCCCCATGCCCATTCAGGGGAGAACGTTTCGGGCTCTGGGCAGATACACCCAGGAAAGGGTGCCAATCCATCGCTGGGCACACACTCACTCAAACAGGCACACTATATATTGGGCAATTTTGAGAACTCACTTGACTTGATCCATGTTTTTTGACTGTGGGAGGAAACCGGAGAACCTGGAGGTGTATGTATGTGTATATATATTCATTCATTCATTCATTATCTCCCGCTTATCCTCTATTAGGGTCGCGGTGGGGTTCCCCATGCCCATCCAGGGGAGAACGTCTCGGGCGCTGGGCAGATAGACCCAGGACAGGGCGCCAATCCATCGCTGGGCACACACTCACTCACACAGACACACTCTATATGGGGCAATTTTGAGAATTCAATTAACTTGTTCCATGTTTTTGGACTGTGGGAGGAAACTGGAGAACCCGGAGGAAACCCACGCAGACACGGGGAGAACATGAAAACTCCACCCAGATGGGGATTTGAACCAGGAATCCCTAGTGCTGAGAGGCAAACGTGCTGTGTATATGTGTGTGTGTATATATATATATATATATATATATATATATATATATATATATATATATATATATATATATATACACAGAGCGAGAGAGAGAGTTTTTTTCTCAAGTAGCCTAAAATATGCCTAAAAGTTGTTAATTAGTGCTTTTGTGCCAATTGCTTCTCATCATGTCAGTAATTATTATGCTGTTTGCGCCCACTACCCTTAACAATATGGCACTTTGATTACTTTAGTAAAACAGTGACAGGTGTTGCTTTAATACAGACACTACAGTTTATAGCCGACGGAGTTTTTCGAGCAGTACGGTAAAAATAACCTTTTGTTATGCACTAATGAGACATCCGTGTGGGCAGCCCTCATCTGGCACACACACTGCTTTTGTAAACAATAGGACAGCAATTATTATCCAAAATGTTTGTCCATCTACAAGTGAAAGAACCCTTTGGGATATCAGTGATGTCCTGTACAGTGATGAAATATGTTAAGAGACTGGAGCTTAAACACCTTTGTGTTTAATTCAAACCATTGGAATAAAAACTGACCATACAAGGGTTTCACAGAGATATAGCAATCTTTTGCAGGGTCATCATGGATCCAGGTCACTTAAAGTACAACTGAATCAATGAAAACTGGCACAATTAATTGTTTATTTCTCAGTTTGAAGTCTGTGATTGTTCTTTTTTTTCGTTGTTGTTCTTAGAAATAGAGAGGACAAAATCTATTGTATGTAGAATATATGAAAACCTAATATACCCAACCATGTGCCTGACTGCTCAGATTGCAGCTCTTGATTTCTGCTGCAGCACGTGGTCCTTTACTTTTACTTTCGGTCATTTAGCAGATGATTTTATCCAAAACGACTTACTGTATCCCAACTTGTTGGTACAGCATCCCTGGAACGATGAGGGTTGAGGGAATTGCTAATGGACCCAAACTGGTAACTTCAGTGGACTTGGGATTCAGAAGGACACTTCCGCTTCTCTCAAGCCTTCCAACTTTTCAGGTCAGCTCAGGGGGAGAGGTCTTTGTTCTATCCCATGGTAACAACCATCTGAGTGGCAGCCTGGCATTTTTTACAGGCTGGAGACATTGTGGCAGGAGATGGAGGATGTGCCAGCACCCCGGCAAAGAGCCACAGGCCATGGGGCCTTTTGGCGGTAGCACTGCCTCAGCTTTAAGTCTGGTCTGATGCACACTAACTAACTCGATCATGGATCAAATACTTCTTTTGCTTTTTTAATTAAAATAACAGCCTTCTGTGTTCATGTGTGTTAAAGGTTGTGCAGCCTGCAGAGTAGTACTTGGTTTTTTTACTTAGATCCAAACAGGGAAGGAGTGGAAGGCAGGGGTGGAGAAAGCAGGGAGGTAGTCAAATGTATCAAGGACCTTTGGTATGGCAGAGTTGAGCGTTATCTTTAAGTAGCAGCAGAGCCAACCTTGAGCACGAACATAAACAGAAGCAGTCCAACACAGTTGGTACAGCCTGCTACTGCTTTCCTGAAAACAATACCCACCCAGTTTCCCGCCTTACAACCTTGACCCCTGCCTATTAGCTCTCCCTGTTTTCACTCTGTGAAGATTGCTATGCCCTCTGGAGGTTGAAGGGGGAAAATGTGACATATTATTCTAGAAAAGAACAAAGTATAAATGTTTAGATTACATGTTTTTATTGAACAGTTTATCTTCACTGAATCAGAAAGAAAACTATGTATTTATTTGTGAATTTAGTTTTTTATAGTTTGGTTTGCAAATGTATATATTAAAGTTTACATTTTACAACGACTTTAACATTTTTAAACTAGCTGAATATTGTGATCAGTAATTGAATATCTTTATTAAGAATTATTAAGCAGTAACTTACCTCTGACTTTCGGAGATCTTTAAAACTGAATGAAACAAGTCTATAAAATCTTGTTTAAAGTTCAAACATCGTATTATGTTGTATGTCTGATTGACCCATGATGGAAGCTGCACTGTTTTAATTATGAGAATTATTAGGAGGCTTAATGAGCTGCTACAATGTAAAAGAAAACGTCTTTAAAAGAAGCTAAAAGTATCAGGTACAATTTTATAGCTAAAAATAAATGCAACATCCAATGCGTCGTGTCTAACCCTCTACGATACTCACAGCAGTTTGCAATGAGTCTAATCCATAGTTTTATGATA
>JAFMOD010000268.1:878392-892287 GCA_019802435.1 Corydoras maculifer
ATATATATATATATATATATATATATATATATATATGTATGTATGTATATATATATAAGCCATTTGTTATTGATTTGATATTGTTTTTTTTTTGTGCATGATGTGATTTTTTTGTTTTGCTTTTGGTGCTATGAAGTGAGATTCATGAGCATTTTTGCACTGTCACTACTTTTGTTCAGAGCTTTTACGTCTCTTTTTATATGTTTCCTATTGAGGTGGATGCTGGCTGGGGGTCAGCAGGTGCAGAATAGGACTCTGAATTGTTCTGTTTAGTTGTTTGGTTACACATGTGGGTGTTCAGACCACCAACAAGGTTACCTCTTTTTGCATTTGATTAATTGGGTTGTAACTCAGTTCCTCTTACTCGGCCTCTAATGCATTCCTGTTAAGGGGTTATACAGCATATAATGAATAACTGCTACTTAATCAATCTCTGATTACTGGAGGTTTGCGCTTATTGAATCATGTTGGGTCACTTAGCTCATACTCTTTTTTTTCTGCCTTTTCTCTGTAGCTTCCCAGAGTGAGGAGATGGAGTGTGCCTTTACTGACCACCACCAACAGTTTGAAGAGCAGAGTGGAGCGGATGTTTGGCGTGTGATACGGGAAAACAACACCATCTTGTGCAGTCAAAACAGCCGCTGCTACGGACTCTGGGAGAAAACCCATGATGGTGACATCCGCTTAGTCAAACAAGGTCAGCCTATAAACGACAACACAGTTGACTCTATTCAAGAGCTGTCATTTTTAGCACTTGTGTGATAGACCTGAATACAGTGGTTGAATCAACTTTTGATCACAGGCTGCTGGAGATACATTGGCGACAAGCATGATTGCCACGATGACCGTTGCGTGGTGACCAACACACCATCACAGATACAGAATGGCACCTACCGGTTCTGTTGCTGCAGCACGAACATGTGCAACGTCAACTTCACAGAGAACTGGGTGCCCAGTCCCACCAGCTCCCCCAAACGTGAGTGCTTCATTCACACCCGTGTGTTTACTCTCTTAGAAAAACTGTCAAGAAACATTTTTTATTTTATATTTAGCCATGAAAATAGTTTGTTCTCACATTCCTGTTCAGTTTCTTTTAGCTCATAATCTCAGCATCACAACAACACTGTGATTTAAAATGTTTGCCTTGAGTTTTCTAAGTGTTTTACATCCACATGAATATAATTTTTATCCAGGCAATTCTCATTACTGTGTTGTAACCATATATCACATCATGTCTAATTTAAATGGACTCAAACAGGGACTTTACCACTTCTTTCCACATTTCATGCTTTGAATAGGCTTAATATATTTGTCTTGTTTTTTGTTACCTGCATTAACAAAGAGTTTCATTTAACAAAGAGTTTTATTTAGTGTTGTTACTTTAAAGAGGACGCCGGTACACACACCAATAACAAGAAAAACATCAGCTCACTGAAAACTTTATTTACGCTAACTAGTTCTTTTTTTTCTTTTAAATTTTCGGCCATGTAATTGTTTAAAATGCAAACATAGAAAGAAACATACATGTTCAGAATCAGGTTAAATAAAAGCCTAAGATCCAGTATTAGAGCAGAACTAGGTTATTTTTAATGTAGGTGTAGTTTTGTGTTTTAAGAAAGCGAATTAAGAGATGAGTAGAGTTCTACAAGTTAACAAGAACACAAGCACAATAGCAGCCACACTAGAGTACTGTACTATCCTTTGACACTAAAGTATTACAATAACACAATAAGGCACAAGAGGACAGATATTAGAGACACAGAAAATAGATATTCACCATTTTCCATTAATTTATTTACAGTAATTCAATAGTAAACAAACATTTGAATATGTGGCATCAGTAGAACTGTCTTCACAATAATACACACACACACATATATATATATATATATATATATATATATATATATATATATATATATATATATATATACATATATATATATATATATATATATATATATATGTATATATATATATTTGTTTTCCATATAAAAGTAATAATGAAACAATAAGATAGCATTTATTGTATTCCATAAACACTGTGTTACTTCTGTTAACAAAAGGTTTTTATTGCAAATGTTAATGCATCAAACAGTTCTAGTTTTCAAACTCGGACAAAAATCTTCGTGTTCATATCTTCAATCTTCAATGGTTTGGGCTCTTTAAGTCTTGTATAGGTAGATTAAGCAGGCCTGATTCCGATTCTGTATCTGGAGATTCTGATTTCAGCTTCAGATTATTATTTAAATCTTATATCAAAACACATTAACCATAAACTTCTTTAAACAACTGTCTAAAGATCTGAGCAGGAAATGATTTCGGATGATGGTCAAGCAGTTTTTACTTGTTACCTATACATAATGAAATATTCTCAAAGTGTGGAAGTTGAAAAACCTGGCCATAATGACAAAATCTGAAAGACTAAGCACTCACCAGGACTGAATCATATGCTGATAACGAGGCAGATAACCGGCTTAAAAACAGATATATCCCATTTTAGGAGTAGAATATGAATTTCTGGTGATATGTCTGATTTCATGGCTTGGATGGCAAGTGATGAGATTTTATTAATAATGTGGTGTGGCTAGCACTACAGTACTGCAGCTCCACAGTTCTGGGTGAGAAGCTTCTCCATGGCAGCAGTGATGGTATGTTAAGCAGCTCCCCCATGCAGGTGGCAGCGTAGTCCATGTTTATCTATTCAGCACAGTTTTTGCTTCATCAAGGAGCAGTGGGCAGCTTTGCCACAGAACCCCTGCCAATCTCTGCTTTGTCGCCGGCCTCCCAAGTATATCGGTCAGCGCCTTCGTATTTCTCTCTTTTTGTCTTTCTCTTTTTTTTTCTAATACTTTTTCTTCCTGGCAATTTTGCTGTTGTTCCCGCTTTTTGCTGTGCTCGCTCGTTTTCTCCCTTCTCTTTCTCCCTTTTTATTTTACGTTTGGGTTTGTAGGGTTGCTCTATAGAAGCTGTGGGTTTGTTCAGAGAACAGGCCTGAATCACAGTGTAAACACAGCTGAACAATGACATGAAAAATGGACTAAAAAGGACTAAGAAAAACCGCCAGTCACATTCTGTCGCCGTGAGGTATTCATTTGCCTGAGGTCTCCTTTCAATTCCCAGTGGTTGAAAAGTCTTTTGATCCCTTTTTGCTCCTTTCTGTGTACCCCTGTAAACAATTCAACAGCAAACTGGAAATAATTGTGATGGCCAAGTGTTTTTCAGTGTTTCGATCTGAGGGACGGGGCTTAAAGAGTTCTGTGCTGAAGTGGGACGAACAAAGCACGTGGTTAATGGGAATATACTTAACTCTTTCATGTGTCAGCTGCTTTAACAACAAGGCAGTGTGCATTGTAAAGAATATTGAGAGGAGTGAGTGTGTGCGCACGTGTATGGATTTCACAGTTTCGATTTTGCCTTGCTGGACTCGTGTCGGGGTCGTTGGCCTGTGAACGCTGAGCTATGTAACAGGGCAGTGATTATTTAGGGACAAAAGGCTCGTCTTATGGCAGGTGTTGCCAGGACAGAAGCCATCCTCTGATATTGTGCAGTTCTTAAGCTTACATGTGTATTTGCATTTGTATAGATTGTGTGTATGTTTTTAGGTTGTAGATTGTTTGGAAAAGAGAAAGCGTTTTTGAATCTGACTTGTTTACTGTGGCAGTACTATGATTGCCTCAGTTTCTATTAAGGCTGAGATCATCCGTGACTCATCTGTTTTTCTGCTCCAGTTTGCGGCAGATTTGTTGTGCTGATGTGCTCAAAGAGGCCCTTCTGCAAACAGCCTGTGCAAAACAGGAGTTCATGTCTATTTGGAAAGAATCATTGGAAGGAGGGGCGCTAAGTGCCTCGCTGCAGGGGGCCTATGCATGTTTTGAAGCCCCCTCCTCCCTCCTCAATCCAGATGCTAATACAGTACACTGATAATCTGGCCCAGTTATTTGTGTGAAAGTTATGCTCTTTTTCAGGATAATACTGTTACTTTTTAAAATGACTAAATGTAAAAACAAAGCAACTTAGTTAACGATCCACTACACATTATGCACTATATATTCTAAGTTGTTTCCCCTTTGCACGGCTTCTGCTCATATGGAAAGGTTTTCTATTGGATTTTAAATTGTGTTCATGGGAGTTTTAGACATCTTTTCTGCAAAGTGCATTTGTAACATCAGATACTCATACTGATCTGTTTGAGTTCATTCAGAGATGTTCGGAGCATTGAGGTCAGAGTATGGGCCATTCAAGTTCTTGTTCAAGTTTGTTTGCCAATCTCACCAAACGTTGCGGTTATGGTCCTAACTTTGTGCTCAGTCACTCATCCATGCATTTATTAAAGCACTAATGCATGAAGGGGTGTGTATTATTGTGAATAAATCATGGGAAATATGGCGCGTAGCGGAGTACAGTTATGAGTACTCTTTTCTGTGTGGTTTTTAAAGTGAACATTGATTGCTGAGTAATGGGATACTGGCTTAGTACTTATCGAGAAATGGTTTACTGTTTGTGTTAATCTATATAACCATTTATGGTGCATAAATTAAAACAATATATTGTATATCATGCATTGATGTGAATGTGAAGCGGTCAGAGGTGTGCATTATTGTCAATAATGTCATGGTTGGACCAACCGCTTAACCGATCTGATTTAAGGACCGGAACTACTCGTTTTTTTATGCCCTTTTTGCACAGTCATGCTAGAAGCAAAGACCTTTTCCAAAAATGTTCCCACAAGGTTATAGGCAGACAGTTCTTCAAAATGCATGTTTAGCTAATGCTTATTCTTTGCCGAATTATCCATGAGACAGTGGTTTGCTTGTGGATACCTGAGAATGTAGGTGCTTTCATGTTCATCTTGTGAGTGCTGGGAGGGAAAGCTGATGCTGCTGTTTAGACTTTTCTTAAAAATGACTTTTAAAGTCACTTTTCTTTTGCCTTCATGATTTTAACCCTTTTAATTTCTTTTAATTTGTAAAGACCTGGCTCTTTTAGAATTCTGTTATTACATATTAGGACATATAAGCATTTGTACTTGATGTTTTTCAGTGAAGATAAAATGATTACATTTCAGGAAAAGCATGGGGATTTATGGTGCAGTAACGGCATTGTGGCAGTTGTAATTTTATCGGAATCATCTCAATACAAGATTTGATTTTCATGTAGTTAAAACTGCTAAGCCAACACTATATGTTATAATAACTGATTGAGCAACCCAAAATTGGACTTTATGATAATTTTCTCACACTGCCTTGTTTCCTATGTGGAAAAAGTTTAACTTGTCACATCAATTAAAGATTACACATACTGTATCTCTGTACATTACAATACTATTTCTCATTGAGAACACTACCTTTCTTTGCTTTGTCACACCAGATTACTGTGAGTGTGACCACGGGGTAAAGTATGTATGTGGAGGTGGTGGGTGTTAGATATATGTACATGGTCTTCACTGACCGGTCTGTCACAGTATTAAATCATTTTCATGTCTTTCTTTGGTCTTTGTTCTTTTGTTCCTTTGGTCTGTGGTTGTCACTAGCCTTATTAACTAAGTTCATTTGTTTCTCTTCCACCACCAATCATTATGATGTCTGTATTTTTAATTAAATGCACACACCCAGGGACACCGGTCTCATGACCCAGAGGGATAACTGAATTGAGTGACCCAGCTCAAACGTGCAGTGTTTCAACTACAGAGGACTGATGGCATTTGAGTGACAGCAGAGGAAGCACTAATCTTGATTACACAGTATGTCTGCCCACATTCAGATGTAAAAAATGTTTTTTTTTTTTTACCAGTTTATCATCAAAGCTTATAGTTCAAGTCCACTGCTCATGTAAATCTACATCCAATCTTACATGAATAAGACAATCCCTTTTAAAACAATACAATCATTTTGAATCTGATTCTTGATTTATTAGCCATGTATGACGCAGAAAATATACAGTGTTAATATTTATTGGGAAATGACTGTTTCTTAGCTGTGATTGGTGAGTTGGTGTGTATTTTTTTCTATTTTGTATTTATATTAATGCAACATCATAACTAAGTACTATCATAATTTAACAATTATTTAAAATCTACAATCATAAAATTAACACTCTAGTAAAGTAAGCACACGTGCCTGGAGTGGTGAGCACACGGGGAGCAATTAGGGCTTGGTGCCTTGCTCAAGACGCCCGGAACCAGGGACCTTTAGGTCAAAAGCTTGTTCCTTCTCCACAAGCCTATGACTGTCCCAAAATAGAGAGAGGTTTAATATAGTAATGTTTTATTAATCAGTTTAAACAACCACTTACAGAGTGCAGACACAAGAAAATGACTGTCACAAATACGGCCATTATCTTTATTATTACTATTATTATTGCTTTTATTATTAATATTATTACTACTAGTAGTAGTAGTAGTAGTATGATCATTAGTATTGGTATTCATTCATTCATTATCTCCCGCTTTATCCTCTATTAGGGTCGCCCATCCAGGGGAGAACTTTTCAGGCGCTGGGCAGATAGACCCAGGACAGGGCACCAATCCATCGCTGGGCACACACTCGCTTACACAAACACACTCTATATGGGGCAATTTGGAGAATTCAATTGACTTGATCCATGTTTTTGGAATGTGGGAGGAAACCAGAGAACCTGGAGGAAACCCACGCAGACACAGGGAGAACATGGAAACTCCACCCAGATGGGGATTCGAACCGGGAATCCCTAGTGCTGAGAGGCGAACGTGTTAACCACTAAGCCACCGTGCCGCCAGTATTATAATAAATTTATTTGGTTGTTTCTGTCAGTTTCTTATATCACTTTTTACTGTTGATGGTATGAATTTGGAGCTCATTTCATCACTCAGCCACTAAAAATAACCATACATACATATACATACATATAAGGCTTAAGATTGACTTTATCTTTTAAAAGACCATTTCATACTTACACTTTTGTTTTTCAGTGTTTCCATTCTATTTATTCCTTGTCAAGAATTTTCTACTTCATGTGAAATGGATTGCACTTTTAAACCACACCTGAATCTACAAGGAAAATAATGTTATCTTACTTCATAGGAGGCAAAAAAAGGTTCAAGCACTGCAGGAGCTGTAAAGTGAGAGTGACCGTAAGTGTAAAGGCCACAAGACGCTGATTGATCAGCAATAGATAAACTTTGGCAGTTAATTTAATTTTAAAGGAGCTAAAAATATGAGCTCTCTTGACAGCATGCCTTTACAATAGTCTCCTTTCTCACATACTGAAGTGTCCTGCTTGTTTCTCTAATGGAGCCATAAATATACACTTGCCTGGTCATGCACAAGCACTGGGGACCATCAGTGTAATGTAAATTATGTTTCTTTTTTCCAGTTAGTTTGCACTATAGGTTCTAGGATGTCTATCGTGTTTCTATTTTTGTAATGCATATAAGAGAAAGTAGTGTGAGGCTGTCGCAGTCGTCCTTTTATGCTGATGGTGCTAATTATGGAGTCTGAAGTATAAAGTAGTGCAGACGTGTGTGTGACCTGCAGACAGCCTAGCAGCATCCTCAGTATCAGCCTCCAGTCACAGGAGTCAGATATATGCAGATGGAGTGGGTGATTTGTTTTTTAGTGCTGCAGTTTAATTTCAATTTATGAGTTCTTTAGTTTTTAATTTGATAATATTTTACATTTTGGTTTGGATACAGATTTTTTATGCTTGTAATTTTTCCAGTTTGTTTTAATGACGTGACTGAAGTTCTACCATACAGATAATTAATTTTATTTAATTCATTATAAATTGGGATCATTTAATCATTTCATGGAGTAATCTGGTCGTTCAGTATAATCAGGTCGTGAGCTGACTTCATTTTTTGGGCACATAATGTCCCTTAACTAAAACCTGACTAACTGCAGGGACCTCAGATTAGACTTGTATCAAGGTGGTGACCTTTTTTTGACCAGGCAGTGCATAATGTGATGAGTTCAGAATAATGGTAAATACCAGTTTAGGTCTAATTTGCTGCCAAATCCTAAAATAGGATTTTCAAGTACTTAATCTAACCTATCGGTTTATCTACATTTTTGTTACCCTCTTAATTTATTTATGTATTTTCTATTATATACAGATTTATGCCATGACTTTGTGATATAATAATACACAGCTGTATTGACTCCATGACCAGCATCATTCATACCATGTTTTTAGTTCCATTCAAGCTATATTTTGTTATCTATTTTGCCTACTGAGCTTATACACCCAGGAATTAAACACACACTGGTGAAGTGAGCACACGTACCCAAAACGGGGGGCAGGTGTGTATACAGCACCCGGGGAACCTTACCCAAGGACACTTCATCCATAGTGGGACCGGGAACCTTTAGGTTAAAAGGCTGGTTCCGGAACCACAAACTGCCTACAAAGCAGTTTCACAATTATTTCGATCTTTAACTCTTTATTCATATTTTTTTACAAAAATTTACAACAATATTCATTTTTTTCAAGCAGCTGACTGTTTTTTTTTCTTTATTGTAATATTGGTGGAGTTGTTGTGCCATACACTTAACCAGACTTTAGCCTGTGGCTTAAATGGCAATAAGCCACGGCTACAAGCTGCAGATATTTCTTCACTTTTAACTTTTAGCCTGATATTTTTTGCTTTATTGTGTAAGGATAACAAAATTTATAGCACCCAGATGATAGTTCATCAGATTCTATTAAACATGAGCAAGTTGTATTAGATTTTTACTTGGTGCATTGCCAGTTTTAGCTGTCTGGTTTTTGACCGTCTTAATTCATAAGAGTCTAAGGACTTTAATTTAAACACATATCAGTCAATACGAAGCAGAGCAACAAAGTTTGAACTAAACTGATGCTCTGTTCCCTACTGTTCTTGACCTGATTGTGTGAATATTGTACGGTCAGAGGGCTCCGGTGGATTTGCCATTCTCACTCCCTATGTGAGGGGTTACGGCAAGGAGCCTGCCGTGATTGATCGCGCAGTCCCAGTTGTGCTGGACAAAACCAGGCCAGCAGTGAGTCTGATTCATGTCCTTGTCAGCACTCTCTCCAGTGAGGTCACACAGGTCAACAGGCTCGTGGTTACAGGGGTCATGGTCACAGGGACTGTTCCTGATGTGTGAAACCTGAACTCGCATGTCCAGCTTGGACCCTTCCCTGCAGATGTCTTGTCGCTCAGCAGATGACCATTCCTGATTCTGGACGAGAGTTTCTTGTTCTGTGGAAGCAAAGTGAAGGTATACATTCCAAGAGATGGTTCCAGGTCAGTGGCTTAGTGTGAGGGGTAATTGATTCATTCTCTCATTCTCTGCTGAGCTAATCAGTGTCACCAGTCCTCTCCGTCTCATACTAGATGCACAGTTGTGAAATAGAAAAAAAAAAAATTTTGCCTTGCGAAAGATTGAATTCCTCCGTGTCAAAGAGCCTGATGTTGTATGAAGGACAGGTCTGTCATTATTAAATCCTCTGCCCTTCACCCCTAAAACAAAATTATACAAAGGTTACACATTCCTGTTTACTGCTGCGGTTAGCTGCATTTTTTAACAGGATGTGTTAAATTCTTGTTTAATAAAAAGAAACCTGCATAACGGTGGGCGGCTCGGTGGCATAGTAATTAGCACGTCCGCCTCTCCGCGCTGGGAATCTAGGTTTGAATCTCAATCTGGGTGGAATTTCCATGTTCTCATCTGCTTTCTTCAGGTTTTCCGGTTTCCTCTCACAGTCCAAAGTCATGGACTCAAGGTGAAGTGTCCCTATATAAATTGCCCCTCTAAAGTTTTAAATCATTTCAGAGCTAATTGTACCCTTAAAACATTTTTTTTTGTAAACACATGTCACACTCTTTTAGTAAATACACCTTTTGGAATTTTTACACTTACACATTGCACCAACAGGAGCTTTTGATAAATCCTTGTTGGTTGGTTCTCACTGTGCCACTAGAGCAGCTTTATTTGTCTGGAAATACTTTCTAAAATATTTTGGAGTAAGAAGATTATCTGTGAGATCAGACATTGCTGCTGGACCAAAGAACCTGATTCTACACACTGGTGTAGTTCATTATAACCAGTTTTGTTCTTTCACCCAAAATAAACACAGTCATGTCTTTGTGGACATTTCTTTGTGTACTGGTGCACTATTAAACTGGAACAGTAATGCAATGGGTATTTGTGTACTTACCTTTTTTTAATTCTATTTTTTAATCCACAGCTTCCATATTGCGACATTATGTAATCCAGCTTTGAGATTTATTTAATACAGTATTAAATAAATAAAGACAATTTCTTCATAATAAACAAGGGTAAGCATCACTTTTTTACCAAGCTGCTTAAAATCAATAACTGACATTTAATTCCAGATTATTTAATACCATATTGAATTACAGTACATCATATTCTTTTAATTAAACCCTGGTTGAATCACACTGCTATGTGGTGCAGTGACTAATATCATATCACAGTCCAAAAACATAAATTCGAGATGAAGTGTCCCTATATAAATTGCCCCTCCAAAGTTTTTGAGTATGAAGAAATATCAAAAGCAGTTTAAATTGTCAGGTGACTTTTCTTTCATGTGAGCAGTCACTCAATGAATTATTTTTCCCTCCTTTGTGTGTTAACATTCCGATGTCTCTTTATAATAAAAGTAGACATAAGTGGTATGTGTTGTCTGCTTAAATTTACACTTATTTTCCTCCCATGTAGCCGTAGAGGCTGTTGTCATAACAGAACCAGCTCTGTCTACACAAATATCAATTGTTGCTCAATGCTAAAACGTCACAGGTGAGTGTAATTCGACTCTGGCACAGGCATCCTGCACCAGCTGTAGGTTGACTGTCTCAGGGTGATAGAATTCTCTACAGGCTCAGACAGCCAAGCTGAAATTNTTGTCTGCTTAAATTTACACTTATTTTCCTCCCATGTAGCCGTAGAGGCTGTTGTCATAACAGAACCAGCTCTGTCTACACAAATATCAATTGTTGCTCAATGCTAAAACGTCACAGGTGAGTGTAATTCGACTCTGGCACAGGCATCCTGCACCAGCTGTAGGTTGACTGTCTCAGGGTGATAGAATTCTCTACAGGCTCAGACAGCCAAGCTGAAATTTCATGGGCATAAAGAAAAGAAGGGGGGCAGGTCTAAAATGAGTCTGTGTTTATGAAGTGATGAGTACTGGATGAACAGCCAAAAGACAGTCAGACAAATAGGAAAAGAGGGGGTGTGCTATCTTCTGAGGAAATACCGCATTGACTGTATGGCTTCAGGGCTACTAGCTTACTAGGAAGTTCTTTGATAGGAGCAGCCAGATTCTGAAGGCGTTTAATTATCTACAGTGAGTGAGAGTATTGCTGTAGACAGGAAACAACCACGTGCCTTTGTGCCCCTGTAAACCCTATTGAAGCCATAATTCATTACAAACCCAACACGTGTCCACTCTGACAGTTGCACCAATTTATTTGTATAAAAATGTTAATTTTCTCTTTTTTTATATGATTATTTCAGTTTTTTGTTTGTTATTTAAAACCTTTAACTGAGCCTGATTTTCCCATTTTCTACAAAAAGAAGAGACATGCTAGCTTCATTGTAATGAAAGTCAAAGGGCTGCACAATTATCCATTAGGTGGTAACAATAAGGTTAACAGCCAGTGAATCCTTCTCCTTGCTGTCGATCAATAATAGGACGTTGATTGTACTTATTGAATGGATTTGCCCCAGTGGTGCACAACAGCTGCATAATTACACTTGTTTGCTCCCAAAGGACATTTTCTAATCTTTGACTAGTACAGGAAACATGTCAGTTCTTGCGCAATGTCATGAGTAGAGATTTGCCAGTACAAAAAAAATGTGAGGATGAGCTTTTAGTCATTTCTGCATTCTGTGAATGTGCCCATGTTTTAGATTCTCTATTCCCTGTTTCCCAGAGATGAGCTGAGGATTGAATGAACTGTTCCCAGAATCTTTAGATGTTGGGCATAGAGCATATTCTCCTCTGTTGAGCAGCAGCACAAACACATTGTTTCCCCAAAGCAATTAGGCCCATTATGTTTGCTAAACTGCATTACCGAACAGGAAGCACTGAGTGGATTATTTGTGCCAGGCTCTGATGGTTAATGGCTTTGGAGGTTTGTGTAGGACATAATTTACTGACTATCTTTCTAATCTGTTTGTGGGTGGGCAAGTTGAAATGAATGTAACAGAACCACACAAAGTGTGACTTGATTCTATAAGTCTGTCATGACTTTCCTTCCATTCGTGTGCGACCTGGTCTGGATGTACCTTGCACTTTTGATTAATTAGATTTTCTCCCTATAACCTTTATGCTTGCCTTCCTGGTATCTTCGGAGTGCTTTCTGGAGTCTTTATTTGCTTTGCACTCTGTGTGTGTGTGTGTGTGTGTGTGTGTGTGTGTGTGTGTGTGTGTGTGCACGTGCAGCTACTGATGGCGAGCGTTTTTATTTTCCGCGCTGCCTACAGCACTATACACAGATATGTACACACACACACACACACACAGATACACACACTGTTGAAGAGAGAGTGTGTGTGCGTGAGAGAGGGAGATAAAGAAATAAGACAGCACTTATCTGGGTCAAGACTTTGATGGTGTTTGTGTTTGTGTTGTATGCCTGTTTCCCATGTCACCACTTCAGATTAGTGTGTCAAAGGAAGGCTCTTGTAATTGGCCAGTGGCAGTTTTTGTCTTAAATAGTAAGAAATTAAAATTTTAAGAGAGACAGTGAGACATACAGAAAGGGATTACAGTTAGCGCAATTTATATTGATAAAGTATATAGAGAATCAGATGATTTAAAGTTTATCATATAATGGAACTAATATCATTGGTAATATTTGGATAAACAAGGAGAGGGGTATCATCAAGATCATTTACAGTTATAATAATGAACATATACTCTGGTTTATGTCAAAATGCTCTAATCCAAATTGAATATGGACAGGCTATGCTATATTCTTTCTCCAGCAGTTCTACAAGCCAAAAATAGCAGTTTATTCAGCACAAGTCTTGACATCAGTGGGTGAGTCATATTTTGGAGGACAGTGAATTCAACAGGGTAGATTTTAAAAGAATGAAGTGGACAAAAACAGCATGATTTACCCAAAAACCTGCTTAGTGTTTTAAAAAGAGCTTCAAGGCAGCACAAACAATAATTAAGCCTTGAATTTCTATTCTGTTTTGTACATGATATACAGGTGTGCATATTACACTTTCCTACCAATTTATTAGGTGCACCTCTATGTTTGTTTCATTTCATCAGTTCCACCTACCATATGAATACATGCTCTCATTTACTCTGTTTTTGAATGGTCAGGATATTCATTGGTTGGGGTCAGAACACTGGGTAATCCATTCAGCATCCCTGGAGCAATGAGGTTTAAGGGGCCTTACTCAAGAACACACATTGGTGGTACAGTAGACCATGTTCCTAATAAAGTGGACGGTGTGTGTATTATTATATTGAGTCTGCTTTTTAAATATGCCTGCTGTTAATGATTTGATTCTTAATAACTCATATATTTCCACTGGAAATGCAGACCGGTTTCTTAAATAGCACAACAGTTCCAAGAAACCCATCATAACCTTGGTTCATGAAATTTACCAAATTTTTGATTAAAATTAATTTGGGAAATTAAATCTTGAGTATCCTCTCAGCGCTAGGGATTCCCGGTTCGAATCCCCATCTGGGTGGAGTTTCCATGTTCTCCCCGTGTCTGCGTGGGTTTCCTCCGGGTTCTCCGGTTTCCTCCCACAGTCCAAAAACATGGATCAAGTTAATTGAATTCTCAAAAATTGCCCCATTTAGAGTGTGTCTGTGTGAGTGAGTGTGTCCCCAGCGATGGATTGGCGCCCTGTCCTGGGTCTATCTGCCCAGCGCCCGAGACATTCTCCCCTGGATGG
>JAFMOD010000268.1:893119-988138 GCA_019802435.1 Corydoras maculifer
GAAACATCTCAAATAACCATTTAATAACATAGCTATGGAGAGAAACAGGTTCAACCTTCTAGCAGACAGGCTACAGCAGCAAAGTAGACCACAACAGGTTCCTCTTTTGTTAACTAAGAACCGACAACTAAAGCTTCAGTTTAGTGAAGCTTTTTTTTTTTTTAAATTTAACAGAAAAGACACTGTAAATAATAATAATAATAATAATAATAATAATAATAATAATAATAATAATAATAATTCATGACACTCAAGGACACTCTACAGCAAAAGGGAAATCAGTGAACATCAGAGAAAATAAAATAAAATAAGAAATAAATAAAATGTTAAAAGCAGTATTAAATTATATAAGGAAATATACCAGATGAAGTTAAGAGACAGGGTGTGGTAGCTCAATGGTTAGGGCGTTGGGCTATCAATTTGAAGGTTCAAATCCCGGGTCCACTGTTACCAGTTACCAGTGTTGGTTCTTGAGCAAGGCCCTTAACCCTCATTGCTCCAGGGATGTTGTGATTAACCCTGTGCTCACCTTGTAAGTCGCTTTGGATAAAAGCGTCGGCTAAATGACCAAATGTAATGTAAATGTAAGAAAAATAGGCTTTTCTAAAAAGATGGGTTTTCAAATGACTAACAATTCAAAAATCCTAATTGAGGCACCTTTGAGATGTAGTGAAACAGGAGATTTGCATCATGGATCTGTACCTTGAAGAACTACAGCAGTTCTAATGACAAACGGCAAAGTAAACCTTATAAATGCATCACGATTATTCTTGTTTTTTTTATTGGAATCATTGCTGATTACCTTCTGTGACAAAGCTGACGAGTGTGGACATGAGTTTGTTGTTACACATGCAGTTTTACACATCTGACCTGATGCACACAACTTATTAATGTAAAAAGTATTAATGTTTACTGTTTGCTTTTTGTCAGCAGAAACAACATTGTGCTTTTTAATGCAAATGAACCTGCACAGATGACTAACATGGCAAATACTGTGCCAGCAGTTTGTACAGATAGAGCATAAACAGACTCAAGATAAGAAATAAAGTCACTCACACTGTTTACTGTGCTTTTACACATGATTCAGCAAGTTCAAGCCCTGTATTATAATTTGCACAACAATATTTTTTCTCATATAGATTATGGTGTGTAAGAAAAGGGTAATAAACAACCACTACGCAAAGTTACACATAGTAAACTGCTTTTATTAATTGGAAAATGTGAACTATACTTTTTTATTTGGATTTCTCCTTTCCAAACTCCTGTCTTCACTGTCAGTGATGATTTCTCAAGTGTCTTAGCCAAGTCCTGTATGACCTGACTGCATCTCGAGGCAAGTCACAGATTATCATAGACCAGGAAGAGCTACACGTGCCAATGTTTCTGAAGAGCACAGAAAAAACATTTTTTTCATGTGAAACACCTCTGGCATAAACTGTCCTACTTATTATCCTGTGATATTTATGATCATACTAACCCTAATTTTTATTTGGTTTAGAAAAATATATTGCATGCTTTCATTAAAGTTGAGTTATACTATTTAATTCATTTTTATTTTTGTTTTATTTTATTTTTTGTCATTAGTTTTGGAACAGAAATTAAATCTTTTCAGAGCTAATTGTACCCTTAATACATTTCTTTTTATAAACACATGTCACACTCTTTTAGTAAATACACCTTTTGGAATCTTTACACTTACACATTGCACCAACAGGAGCTTTTTTAAAATCTCACTGTGCCACTAGAGCAGCTTTATTTGTCTGGAAATACTTTCTAAAAGATTTTGGAGTGAGATGATTATCTGTGAGGTCAGACATTGCTGCAGGACCAAAGAACCTGATTCTACGCACTGGTGTAGTTCATTATAACCAGTTAAGTTCTTTCACCCAAAGCAAACACAAGCATGTCTTTGTGGACATTTCTTTGTGTACTGGTGCACTATTAAACTGGAACAGTAATGCAATGGGACTGAATAAACCTGGATATAATGAGGTGTGTCCCATTAATTTTTATCTTAAATATTTGTGTACTTACCTTTATTTAATTCCAATTTTAATCATTATTATTATAACATTGTATAATCCATAGGGCCGCACGGTGGCTTAGTGGTTAGCACGTTCGCCTCTCAGCACAAGGGATTCCCGGTTCAAATCCTCATCTGGGTGAAGTTTCCATCTTCTCCCCGTGTCTGCGTGGGTTTCCTCCGGGTTCTCCGGTTTCCTCCCACAGTCCAAAAACATGGATCATGTCAATTGAGTTCTCCAAATTGCCCCATGTAGAGTGTGTTTGTGTGCGTGTCTGTGTGTGAGTTTGTGCCCAGCGATAGATTGGTGCCCTGTCCTGGGTGTATCTGCCCAGCGCCCGAAACGTTCTCCCCTGGATGGGCATGGGGAACCCCATGCCCATGCCCCTGGATGGGCATGGGGAACCCCACCGCGACCCTAATATAGGATAAAGAGGAAGATAATAAATGAATGAATGAATAAATGAATTATATAATCCAGATTTAAGATTTATTTAATACAGTATTTTAAAAAGAACATTTCTTTATAATAAACAAGGGTAAGCTTTACTTTTTTACCAAGCTGCTCAATATCAATAACTGACATTTAATTCCAGATTATTTAATACTATATTGAATTACAGTACATCATATTCTTTTGATTTAACACTGGTTGAATCACACTGCTTGTGGTGCAGTGACTAGTATCATATCAGTAGTTGCTTAATATGTGTCTTAAATGTTTTGGGTTGTTGGCAACTCATCTTGTTGACCTCAGTGATGAGGATCTCAGTATCAGTGTTTAAAGGGAATCACAATAATAAAAAAGCTTAAAGTAGCAACTGCAGATATTTAAAGCTATCACAAGGACACTGTGATATCATGTGATATCAACCATCTCATATACAGTTTTACTGCAGTAAAATCTTTAGTGGTTTATTGGTTACACAATTTAAAATCCACACCCTTGTTAATGGCAAAATGGAAAAAATTAAATGGTTATTTGCTATTATAATATTGTTTTTATTAAGATATTTGGTTATTGTATGTTGGTTGTCAGCTGCCTTCTTGCTAATTGATTGGAGATCAGTCCACTAGCAAGTTCTCTCAGCTCTCTCAACTAACTAGATGCCTACGTGTCTGAATCACAGCACCGTGTGAGAGAGAGCGCGAGAGCAAAGAGCAGAGATCTGCAGCAGTGGTGGAGAGAGAGGCATGTGAGATGAGAGGGGTGGAGGGGGACCAATAGAGTGTGCTTAAGTAAGCAGAGAGGAGGAAAAGAGCCAAGCGCGCATAATAGATGGAGTGATGAAGGGAGAAGTGCAGGAAGTGGAAGAAGGGGAGTGAATGCATAGGCGGGAGCCAGGGAAGGGCAGGCAGACAGTGAGCCTCCAGGCCAAACACTGCTGGCTCCAGCACATGTAAACAATACATGCATGTCTGACTGGGGACACGTTTTTGTGCGAGTGCGTGCAAATGCTGGAGTGATTGGGAATTGCATGTGATGTTAATGTGTTTGAAGAGTGGAATTTTAAATGTTTTAGGTAAGTGTGTGATCTGAATACAGAATTGTGGAGGTTTTTACACACAAGTGACATGAACAGACTACTATTAAAAAAGCGCTGTGCTTGATAATAATTATTTAGTTTTAGTGATGAAACTGGGTCAGAATTAGGAAGATCTCATGTAGATTGAACGTGAACAAATGAATTAAAACATTTAAAACTATGCCTTTAAAAAAATTAAACACTTATGAATTCTTCCTTGGCGAGGTGGTAAGCAAATGGAGGTGGTAAGTGTGTGTATGTATGTATGTATATATACACACGTACACACACAATAAACGTAATACCGGTTTATTCCATCTCTTTATATATATATATATATATATATATATATATATATATATATATATATATATATATATATATACTTGCACTTGCACTACTACCACAGCAGTTGACAAAGGCCCTTTCCTTTAATTATGATTTTCAGTCCAACTTATCTGGGAACTTACGGACTTTGAAATTACAGATTTCAGTTTAACAGATTGGCTGATATTACTGATAATAATGTATATGTTTATTTTTTGCTATTGTTGTTATTTGTATAACAAATTATTATAATCATAAATGAGTGGCACAGTGATGCAGTAGTCAAAATTATATCCCCGTGCCTGAGTAGGGAGGACAAGGTTCTTTGTGTGTGGAGTTTGCATATTTTGTCATCCTGATGTTCCAGAATCATCCTAGTAGGTGTCTGATGGTACCAAATTTTTCCAGGTGTGAATGAGTGGATGTGCTGATTTTATATCAACCAATCATCGTAAAGTCTTGTCTCCCGTTTCCAGCATGTTTTTGAATGTGGAAGGAAACTAGTACCCAGAGAAAACTTATTTAGGTACTAGGAGAACATGCAGACTCCACACAAATGGGACCTACGTTCTATCTGGGAATCAAATCTGGGACTTATGTCTGACTAGCAGAGAAATTAAGTGTAGAACCCATGTTTTAACATGAAAACATATATACAGTATTTTTGGTGGACAGTAAACAAACCATGCTTTCAGGTTAGCACAGTGTTTCTCATAATGTAAGAACGATGCATGACGGGCATGTCAGACTGGCGTCAGAATATTTTTCACGCTGAACATAAACCTTTTTAGTCTTACAAAGGGAGGCATGACAGAAAGAGTATAAGGTATCACAGAGAAATTATAGCAATTTAAACTTTTTCACAATGTCATATACAGTAGCCTTATGTCCTACTTTGTGGTCTATAGTATACAGTTCTTTAGCGCACTAAGTAATGAATGAAATGTGATCAGTGTGTCACCAAATGAAAACCAGCATTCTCAAGACAAAGTCAGGCGTTTAACATTGGAATTAAACTTCACCTGTAGAACTGGTTTAATTTTTTTTTTTTTTACCTGACATCTTTCACAGATCTTTTAAAAAGCTTTTTTTTTTTTTTTTTTTAAAAAGCCAATAACTGTAGACTTTGTATTTACAGAGGCTCCAGTAACTTCTTATGGATAGTATTACAAATGTCCCAAATGTCAGTAGGCATTGGTGCCTTAGTGTTTAGAGCTGTGTGGTAGTGCTGAAAATGCTGAAGGTTTAAACCCTGCCATTTGCAGCATGTAACTATCTGGCCCTCTAACAAAAATCCTAAACCTGAATGCTCCAGGGCAACTGTATCATGTTCTAATGTTTAACAAGTAGGATATTTATTGTACTGTGCACCCGTGTGTATGTTTAATAACAACAAATGATTTCAATTCTGTCTCCAACCGAAGAAATGCATTAATTTATACAGGTTATAACAAGTTAAAACACAAAAAACGGCAGGACTTAGATTTGTTACATTTACTATTTCATGTTTTAGTGCGGCGGCACGGTGGCTTAGTGGTTAGCACGTTCGCCTCTCAGCGCTAGGGATTCCCGGTTCGAATCCCCATCTGGGTGGAGTTTCCATGTTCTCCCCGTGTCTGCGTGGGTTTCCTGCGGGTTCTCCGGTTTCCTCCCACAGTTCAAAAACATGGAACAAGTTAATTGAATTCTCAAAATTCCCCCCTATAGTGTGTGCCTGTGTGAGTGAGTGTGTGCCCATCGATGGATTGGCGCCCTGTCCTGGGTCTGTCTGCCCAGCGCCCGAGACGTTCTCCTCTGGATGGGCATGGGGAACCCCACCGCGACCCTAATAGAGGATAAGCGGGAGATAATGAATGAATGAATGAATGTTTTAGGGCTTAAATGTAGTAAGGTGGTGCTAATGTCACTTTCAACATTGTGAGAACATGTATGAAGTGAGCTTGTTGTGAAGAAGAATTGAAACATGGCCCACGCAGAGCCCTGAACCCAACATGATAACTATAAACTGGAATGGAGAACAGAGATTCAGAGCCAGGCTCACTTGTTCAGCATCAGTGCCTGACCTTAGGACTTTTCATAGACCCACTCCAAAATGGTGTTGAAAGTTCTACAGAACAGGGGAAGCTGTAGAAAGGGAACTGATAGAAAATGGGATGTCATAAAAGCTTCCGTAGGTGTGATGTGTAAATATCCAAATGACAGTTAAAATGGCAGCTATTTATATGCAGTATTAGTCAAAAGTTTGGAACACCTCTGTTTTGCTCCATTTGTCCATTTTATCAGTTTCACTTTTCTTCAAGATGTTTGTGGACTACAGCACATACTGTCTTAGTCCCTCTTTACTCTGTTCTAATGGTCAGGACCCCAATAGTAGCACCACAGAGCTGGTATTATTTGGCTGGTGCATTATTCCTATCCTAGCAGTGTCACTGAGGTGTTTAAAGAAACTACAGCAACACTGCTGCACTAAAACAATACACCACCCAAATTATACCTGTTCTGTTGTGGTCCTGACCAACAGAAAACAGCGAACCAAATAAATGTACTGCAAAAAAAAATGTACTACAGCCTGTAATCTTAAAACTACAAAGTCCATCTATGGTGGAGGACATAGATGATCGAGTGAGAACATGGTGTGTCCAAATTTTTGACTTATACTGTTTATTCAGCTGTTAAGAGAACAATAGAGATTACAAGTAAATATAAGAAGTAATTATATAAAATATCTGTAATTTGATACGGTATATTGTGGGGTTATTGGTGGGTTGGCTTCAATAAAGAACATCTTGGGGCAGGACTGAAACAGACAAAGACAGTACTCACACTTTTAATTCTTCTTTTTTCCCCAGTGGAACCACAGCCACTACAAACAGAGGAAGCCATCTTCATCGGCCTGGCAACCGTCTCAATTATAGCTGTTCTCATTGTGGCACTTTTCTTTGGCTATCGCATGTTAACAGGTGAGTCAGACGGTGCACAGTGTTGGTATGCATTTAAGATGTCTCTCAGATTCGCTGGGGTTTGATGTGTACATGGTGTTCTGTTCAGGAGATCGTAAACAGGGTCTGCACAACATGGACATGATGGAGGCCGCAGCGTCTGAACCCTCTGTCGATTTGGACAATCTAAAGCTACTTGAGGTGAAGTCAGCCTTATCATAATTGGACAGCATTACTGTTATTGAACTGCATGTATTAACAATGATAAATGATCTGTGTATGCAGCTGATTGGCCGAGGCCGTTATGGATCAGTGTACAAAGGCGCGTTGGATGAGCGTCCAGTGGCAGTTAAAGTTTTTAGCTATGCAAACCGTCAGAACTTTGTCAACGAGCGGGCGATTTACAGAATCCCTCTTCTGGAACATGAAAACATAGCTCGCTTTTTAGTAGGAGATGAGCATCTGACAACAGATGGCCGTATGGAGTATCTGCTGGTGATGGAGTACTACCCTCATGTGAGTATCAGAACTGAGTGAGAAGTGCTGAGGAGTTATTTTAACTTTGCTGGTTACATTACAATATCTAACTGATTCTTCAAAATGATTGAAAAAAACAGAGAAAAAAAAACACTCAGGCAGCTTCACTACATTTTATTTTTTAATAACACCAAAGGTTGGGTGGCATGAAGGCACAATGGTTAGCACGTCCACATTTCAGCTCTGGGTATCCAGGTTCGAATCCTGATCTTTGTGTAGTTTCTACTTCGTGTGTGTTCTCCGGGTTCTCTAGTTTCCTTCCAACATCCAAAACCATGGATTTAATGTGAATTGGGGGCTCCAAGTTGCCCTTATACAGTGTGCGTCTGAGTCCCCCCCCCCCCAACAGCAATCCTACTAGAGCCGTAGAGCCAAGCTTGAACAACTGATCATTTACATGTTTTAAAAAATATAATTAAGCACAGAAAGACAGAGGGTGGATTCTCACTCCACAGTTCATATGACAGATCCACACACAAATCGGTAACAGTTTTAGGAAAAGTGTGTGTGTGTATATATACATGTCACTCCATTACTCACTTCCCTCCATTGACTCCCTGTTCAGTACAATCAGTCGCATTCAGTACAAGTCACTGACTCTGGCATACAGAACCATTTCTGGATCTGCCCCCTCCTACCTTCACTCTATCTTTTCAAATACACTCCGACTCGTTCACTTCACTCCAGTGATGAATGCCGCCTGGCGATTCCACCTCACCGAGGAGCTAATTCTCACTCCGTGGCGTTCACCACTGCAAAATGGTGGAACGTTCTTTCCAACTCTGTCCGCAAGGCAGAGTCACTAAACAGTTTTAAAAAACTACTGAAGATGCATCTCTTTAACAAATACCTGTTGTAGAAAAAAAAAAAGGGGGGGGGGGGCGCTGCATCGAATAACAATCAGGTTTGATAAATTTACAGTATAGTGTTCTCATTTGGACGTCGCTTTGGATAAAAGTGTCTGCTAAATGACTAAATGTAATGTAAATATATACATTATATATATATATATATATATATATATATATATATATATATATATATATATATATATATATATATGTGCGTGTGTGCGTGCGTGCGCGCAAATATTAACAGATTTTTTAAATCCATAGATATTGGACTCAGAGGAGTCTGTTGTAATGTTTTCAAATTAAAGATCTAGAGATGCTTATGCCAGCTGCTTAGATTTATTTCTGAACACTGAATATGATAAATAAATCATGACACTAATAGCATTCCAATTCACTAATGAAGTGTCACTATTTTTGAACTAAATTTGAAGTTAAATAATGCTGTGGTGAAAAATTAATTAAGAGACAGATGAATCAAGTGTTTGCTTGTGTGTGTTATCAGGCAAACTGTGTCACTTAATGCTTGTTATTAAACAAAACATATTTGATGAGTTTGCAGAAATCGGGTTAATTGCACAGAATCCACAAGGAACAAATCTGTCATCTCATTCAACAGTGTATCCAGTTCATGACTTTGTGTTTAAACCCAGTATGTCAGGGGGGAAAATGAAGATGTTACCAGGTTTGGGTAATGACTGGAGCACTATTCTTACATAGAAACCAGATAATTACCAGCTTAGGTGTACAGGGTGTATGGTCCTGCATTGTGTCTAACACGTAGCCTTTTACCTGCTTACTTAGTTTCACACTTAGCCCATTAAACATGACGTACAGTACTGTAAAAAACTTTAAAGTATGCTTTAAGTTAGTTTTTTTGTTCCTGGATGTATGACTGTGAGGAAATACATGCATCACAAGAATGATCCCAAACACACAAGCAAAAAATTACCAAAGTAATGAACAAGGAGTCCAGCATCAGACAGTAGGAGCCTCCACATGTCTTCTTCTCTTAAATATAAAACATGTATTTAAAGTTTCAGTATAAATGTATAAAATAAAAGATAAGTAGAATGATTTTACTGGGCTATAGTAAAGAAAAACAGTAACTCGGATCTAAGATAAGAATATGTTCAGAAATATAAATCAATCTAGATATGTTACTCTTATAGGAGTAAAATAAAGTCATTCCTCTATCTACTTATTAAAATGACTGCATTTCTCAGCGAGTGGAAAAAATCTGCAGAACTGTAATAACTTCTATAAATAGTTTATCTTTAGCAAGGTGCTAACTGCACACCAGCATACACAAGCGAAAGTTAAGGGTGTTTTATTTATATTTTATGATACAATATATGTTTTTATATACACTTTATTATATATATATATATATATATATATATATATATATATATATATATATATATATATATATATATATATATATATATATATATATATAAAAGGGAGGCACGTGGCTTAGTGGTTAGAACGCTTGCCTCTCAGCGCTAGGGATTCCCGGTTCGAATCCCCATCTGGGTGGAGTTTCCATGTTCTCCCCGTGTCCGTGTGTGTTTCCTCCGGGTTTTCACGGTTTCCTACCACAGTCCAAAAACATGGATCAAGTCAATTGAGTTCTCCAAATTGCCCCATGTAGAGTGTGTATGTGTGTGTCTGTGTGAGTGAGTGTGTGCCCAGCGATAGATTGGCGCCCTGTCCTGGGTGTATCTGCCCAGCGCCCGAAACGTTCTCCCCTGGATGGGCATGGGAAACCCCCCCACGACCCTAATATAGGATAAAGTGGAAGATAATGAATGGATGGATGGATGGATATATATATATCCATATATATATATATATATATATATATTAGTGCAGCAGTGCTGCTGTAGATATATTTAAACTGCTGGGATAGGACTAATGGACTAACTGAGTAAAGGGGAATAACAGTATTTACTGTAGTACACAAACAGATGGACTACAGTCTGTAATTGTAGAACTACAAAGTCCATCTTTGTTACACGTAACTGATAAAATCGACAATAAAAGGAGGTTTGTCCAAACCTTTAACTGTTTCTCTCGCTTTCTAAGGAAATATCACTTAGAATGCATTCTTCCACAATATTGTTGATATGAACATTGCATTGTATAGAGTCGCACTGCTGTTACACGATTGGCTGTATAGATCATTTCATTTGCACCCATACATATGAATCCAATACGTTTGGGTTTAATGATGTCATCAGAGTCAATCGCTGCACGTTTTGTTTACTTGCCACTTTGTGTTTACACATAAGCTTCTCTGTTCTGCCAGAAAGACCGAATTTTACAGGCTTAATAAATTCAGTAATTCAGTAAGTAATCCAGCAGTCACTGTGATTCTCATCTAGAACTCCACCTAACTACCTCCTGATCAGATCCACAGAAGAGAACAATATTGTAGAACTTCCTTTGCTAACCTTCATCTGACCTCATGCCCTGCTCGTGGTTTTTTTAACCACTTCTCATGCTATTTTTGGCACTAATGAAAGAGGCATCAGATGCCCTCCCGGTACACGGCAATCTATCCAGATATTTTTATAGATGATCCAGAAAGGTTTCCAGCTGCCAATAGAAGAAGTTATGTTGTGTTAGCTTGTTGTCATAGCTCTTTTTTCCTCTCTCACTCCCCTCCCCATTTTCTCTTATTTGATGTTAAGCTAGTGAAGGTCAGCCCTATTTAAATTTATTGTAGCTTAGTGATTTTAGCCACTAGGACCTCAAGGCAAGCAACATTATACATTTATCATTTTTTACTTAGACAAGCACAACCTTCTCTGATCTGATCTTAAGCACCACATTCTTGCTGCAACATGCTGGCACAGGCACACCTGTCTAGCATGTGTTTGGGTGTGACACAGGAAAGAATGTCTGCACTGTTGTGTCTGCGAACAGACATTACGCCTTTCACACACTGCCTTGTTTGTTCTTATTCCATTTTACTGCTAATCATTTACTTTGGGTGCGATTACGTTTAAAGACTTCTCCTTCTGCCAAAAATGACATCTTTCCTTATACTAATCTGAATACTCTATTGGTGGGGGAGCACTGGAAAATCCATTATGTAATTATGATTAATAATTAATGAATAATTCATTCCACTTGTCATACAGATGCACTTTGTAGATTTACAGACTGTGTTCTGTTCCGCTACACATATTTTTAGTTCACTTTACTCTGAGCTGTAGTAGTCAGGACCTCCACTGATGGTGTTGTGGTGGATGATTCTCAGCACTGCAGGTACAAGATGCAGTGAAACATAGTGCGTTTGTGTGGGCTGCACCAATAAGAGTAGATCAGATAAAGCAGTGCTACTAGACTGAGAATATCCCAATATCCAACGTGTTCATTCAACAGTAAAAACAATAGTTACATTAAAGTAGTGCAAAACAGTGCTGAGAATAATCCACAACCCAAATCATACCTGCTCTGTGCTGGTCCTCTGAAAGTTCTAAGTATTCTACTAATGGAAATATTTTTAAATCAAACCTCCACCTATGTTGAATTCTAACTGGATGGGTTTGGGGCCATTATAGGAACCTGTAAGCTATTGAAAAAAAATTATATATAGACATAATAATGCTTAAAGTTCATAGTTCGTCTCTTTGTTCCCTCTTATTTGGTTAAATGCTGAGCTGTTATTTAACACTGTGAATGATCTATACAGATATTTAAAACACTGCCAGTGAGAGCTGTTGGCTTAATGTGTGGATCACATGAGTCACTCATTGTTACTGTGTGAGAGACGGACCTACCCCGAATAAGAGCTAAAAAAAGGTCCATTCACAGAGTGTTCCTACAGCTGTAATTGTCTTTAGTTCCTGAGAGTGAAACCAAACCAAGAAATTGGTACTTTTTATGAATTACTGTATAATGAGGTTTTTGCACCTATAGCCAATGACTGCACATAAAGTTTAATAATGTAAAGTCATTCTGATATCTAACTTCCATCATTTGTATTAATTATTTAGTAAGTAGCTGTGCAATAAGTGATATACAGAGTGATTTGTAGCTAAACACTGTTTTAGATGGATATGAATGTGAAGCTTGTAATATTAACGCACAGGATTAACATTTAGTTTGTAAAAAAGTATTATCTTCTATGTAATAGAAGCACATCTGTTTTCTGTTGATGTCATTTGTGAAATTTGGATGGAACTTGGTGATTATGTGTACAGGTAGTAAACTGTATAACCTCATGGCATGTCACAGTATGTACATTAAACAGCTGTTACAGCATTACATATGTGTTAAAGAAACATTACAATTTCCCTTCTGGTGAATGATGTCACCTTTACTCTTACAGGCTTTCTTTCACTTACCATAACAATGATAAACTGTAAGAACAGCTAGACAGTTCAATTATCACCCCATTTATTATTCAGTAAATCCCATATTTGTACACTTTATTGAGCAAAAATATTGGAACAACTACACGATATACCTACAGATGCTTTTTAAGAGATTCTGTTCTAAGTTGGTCAGTAACAGCTAGCTATCTTCAAGCCTAAGTTATTTATTTATATAGTGCTTTTTACAACAGTACATTGTCACAAAGCAGCTTTACAGAATGAAAAGCCTTTAAACCCCCAAGGAGCAAGCCGAAGCTACAGTGGCAAGAAAAAACTCCCTTTTATGATGTTATTTAAGGAAGAAACCTTGGGAGGACCAAGACTCAGTGGGGGACTCATCCTCCTTGAGCGGCCATGCAGCAACAACAATGTAAGACACTAATGTACAGATATTAAACAAATGGAAAAACTAAAAACTGGAAAACTATATGTGAGTCCATTAGGGGGCGTCCTGCAGGACCGCCAGTCCAATTAGTATTCAGGTTCCATCCAGTGTTCGTCGGCAGAGCCATGGTTGAAGACCTCTAGGAAGCCGGTCACATCTTTTAAGAAGTCCTTTTACAAAATTTTAACGTGTGTTTATTATTTTTTGTTATTTATCAAAAAGAGCATTTGTGAGGTCAGGCTCTTAATCTCTGTTCTAATTTCTCCCAAAAGTGTTTAGTGAGGTCAAGGTCAAGGCTCTGTACAGACCAGTCAAGTTCTTCACACTAAGCTCCCCTAGTCCCCTTTATGGACTTTGTCTTGCATACAGGAGCACAGTTATGTTAGCAAATTGGCCTGACCCTATCTGGACTTGTGATGACGTTTTCTTGCAAACGGTGTAAATGTTAATTTAAGCATAATTGGACGCAATGTGGGCGGCACGGTGGTTTAGTGGTTAGCATGTTCGCCTCTTAGTGCTGGAGATTTAAATCCCAATCTGGGTTCTCCCCGTGTCTGTGTGGGTTTCCTCCGGGTTCGTTAGTTTCCTCCCATAGGCCAAAAACATGGATTTATGGTTGTAAAGAGCATATAAACCTCTACAGAATCCCAAATGCAGGGTTATGTGAAATTTTGTGACAATCGAAGCAACGGTGTGGATTTGTATAGAACACTCACACACAGATGTTTGACTTGACATATATACATATGGGTAGGTAGGTAGGTCATTTTTATATAGTGTTACATATGTATTTTTGAGATATTAATCTAGCTTTCTGATGTCTCATTGATGAGGGTGGAGTGAACCTCATCATGATTTACATACTAGAAGGAAGCTTGACAACATTACAATACAATATATATATTTCTATGAAATAGTTACTTTCTTACGTTAAAACAGCAGTCTAGTCTATTTACTTATAACAGCCAAGTCATTATTATATGTCTTTTATGAGTGTTGACTTAATGTAAGAATGACTGTGACTGACTGAGTTGTCAAAGCTGCTTGTATTGATATTGTAAGGTTTATAATGTTTTTAACTTCAGTAAATAGGTACCACGTTTGAGTGAGTACATATTGATATAGTGATGAGTGTTTTTGTGTTCACTTGTGTACAGGGCTCCTTGTGTCGCTACCTGAGTCTGCATGCCCTTGACTGGGTGAGCTGCTGCCGTCTCACACACTCTGTCACCAGAGGAGTGGCCTACATGCACACCGAGCTGCTGAGAGGAGGTAATGACTTTTCCCATCACATAGGAACACATCCATTAATCTAAGTTCTATACCCTTTCATTTTTGGCCATATATGGCAACTCGCACAGTGGTTTTACTTGGACCGGCCCAGCTGCTCAAACAGGATGTGTCTTCCACTGAGCCTAGGTCCTCACAAGGTTTATTTCTTAAAAACAACACCAGGGAGTATTATTGCTACTGTCACAGCTTGCTCTTTGGGGGTCCAGGCACGGAACACTTTGACTTTGTGCTTTCAGACAATGTTCTATTGTATAAAGCTCTATAATAATGCAATAATGCACGAGAGGGCGAGTGCCTTCTTACTTTAATAAAATGTTGACAAACACTAAAATAAAAAAGCAAGGTTTCATTCATAAATGTGTTTATTTAAACAAAATAATATTAATAATGAAGTTCAAGTTGTTTTGATAAACTGGTCCTCCTTAGCGTTGTTTAAAGTGAAGATTGACTGTTAGAGAAACCAGTATCATCTTACTAAGCAATGAAAAAATACCATCTAATGGTCATATTACAGAACACAATCCATAAACAACAGCCACAACAGGCTTAGTACTCATTGGGAATCGGCTTCTTTATATTAGTCTGTATTTTCTTTTGGTACATAATTTAAAATAATGTGTTGTGACACGAATGTGGAGTGGTCAGAGATTTGCATTAATGTCAAGGATGGACAAATGGCTCAGCCAATCAGGTTTAAGGACTGGAACTTCCCATTTAATATGAATAAACTATCCTTAATTTACATGTCTCTATGTATAAATGTAATTAATTATGTTGTAGAGAGAAGCTTTTTTTGTCATAAATAAGCAAATTTCCTACAATGTGATTTTGCAAACAGATTTTGGTTGGATGTGAGATACATATCTGGACCACACAAACAGGCATTGGACCACAATTAGATCCAGGCTTGGTTCCATTTATTTCATTAACTCTCAGTGGAGCCCAGCTTTTTTGAACCAGACTTTATTATGGCAAGATTTTAGATAAGATTTGCAATTTCTCTCTATCCATGTTTTATGAATGCACATAAAACCCATGTACAGGATACAGCGAGATACTGCGTGTTGCACTACAAAGACCAAATAAAATGAGATTTTTAGCTATTTGTATTCTTCCTTCATGAGTTCTCTAACTGCTAAAGTAAACAAGTCCACTGACTAAAGCCTGTCTGTTTATGTGAAGGTGCCTGTGGGCTCTTAATCACACTGCCATGAGAATCCACCTATATATGGAGCTGTTTATAGTCACCTCCAGCACTTCCTCTGAGGTGCACATCAGGGTCAGCTCTATTCTAAAATGGGAATCAGGTATTGATTTTTCATGCTGCATCATCAGGCCTGACAGAATGGCCGCATGTTACTGGCGAGGCTGGATAGCTGCCTGTTTTCTATGTGGAGAAAAATAATTTTCAGACTGCTGCAGTGCCCAAATCATGTGGGAAAAAATGTGCTATATGGCTTAAAATGCAGAATAAAAAAATATATATATGTTTCTGCAGTGCTTTCAACTTTTAAACTAGTTGAAAGCAGGACAGATGAAATGTAAATCAATGTGTGTTTACCTCCTGCAGTGTCTTTAATGTTGGCTCCAGTTGTTACAAGGGTAGATCTCTTAGGCTCATCTCTAGTGACATCGATCGTAACTTTAGTTTAGACCCCAAGACGCACAATGTGTTTTTCTTACGCTAAGTACTGCTGCATCGCCACCTGGTGGCTTTTCTACAATCTGCATCTTCTAATGTTGACGTGGTTTGTTTTTATACATTCCACAAAATGATGTTAGTGCCTTTTAAATAAACATTTGTTATCTGTAATTAGCATAATATTATTTATAGTTTTTGCTGGTCAGTTGAAAAGTCTGTGTCTATGAATTTTACATGTCTAAATGAGATGTCTTACAGTGTGCACTGAAAACCAGTGATCATTGCTTAAATTTGTTACGAAATTATTATCTTAACATGTCACACTTCCTTATTGCAGACACTTACAAACCGGCGGTGTCTCACAGAGACCTGAACAGCAGAAATGTCCTGGTTAAAAACGATGGCACCTGTGTGATCAGTGATTTTGGCCTGTCCATGAAACTGACTGGAAACCGAGTGGTTCGACCTGGAGAGGAGGAGAACGCTGCCATTAGTGAGGTACATATATTTTAGCATTATGATGAATGAAAGCTATAAACACACTTAATGTTACCATGCAATACAACAAGGCCTATTCTAGTATAATGACACAAAACGTTGTTTAGCAGAAATAATCTGTTGATGGTTTGTAGATGAATGAATCTGCAGTTGTGTTCATTTACTAACATGTCTGCTGTTTAGCAAAATTTTGTAAATAATACTATTTGCAAATGACACTTTTATAAATTTTGATTCCTGATTAATTGTTCGCATAAAATGACAAAACATACAATAAAGCTTTTAGCTCATTATTTGTTAAAACTTTTTTAAAATTTGGATTTTTAGTTACATTGTGTGTAATATGTAGTTGGCGGCACGGTGGCTTAGTGGTTAGCACGTTCGCCTCTCAGCACTAGGGATTCCCGGTTCGAATCCCCATCTGGGTGGAGTTTCCATGTTCTCCCCGTGTCCGCGTGGGTTTCCTCTGGTTTCCTCCCACAGTCCAAAAACATGGTTCAAGTCAATTGAGTTTTCCAAATTGCCCCATATAGTGTGTGTATGTGTGCGTGTCTGTGTGAGTGTGTGCCCAGCGATGCATTGGCGATGTATCTGCCCAGCGCCCGAAACGTTCTCCCCTGGATGGGCATGGGGAACCCCACCGCGACCCTAATAGAGGATAAAGTGGAAGATAATGAATGAATGAATATTATGTAATTGTTGGAAAAACCTGAAACTTGTTCGACTGTTAAACAGCAGTTTGTTTTTTTGTTTTAGGTTGGCACAATCCGCTACATGGCCCCGGAGGTGCTGGAGGGAGCAGTGAACCTTAGGGATTGTGAGTCGGCTCTGAAGCAGGTGGACATGTATGCTGTTGGGTTAATATACTGGGAGACCTTCATGCGCTGTACAGACCTGTTCCCAGGTGAAAAGCTTATAAGCTGTACATAAAACACTGTGCAGAGACAGCGGAATGACTGCAGCTCTCTCTCTCTCTTTCTCTCTACTTATCATGTATATGAACTTTGTAGTTTTACAGGACTGTAAAAGACTGTAGTTCATCTGTTTTCTTCCCCCTTCTGTGTTCTCTATTGGTCAGGACCATCACAGAACAGGTATCAATTGGGTGGTGAATTGTTCGTCAGTTCTGCACTGACACTAATACAGTGAGGGGGTTTTAGTGCAGCAGTGCTGCTGTAGTTTCATTTAAACACTGCTGGGATAGGAATAATGCACCAACCAAATAATACCTGTTCTGTGGTGCTACTACTGGGGTTCTGACCATTAGAACAGAGTAAAGGGACCCAACACAGTATGTACTGTAGTCCACAAACAGATGGACTACAATCTGTAATTGTAGAACTTGTCCATGTTTATGGTAACTGGAACTGATCAATAGATAATAAGTGAAGCAAAAATGAAGTGTGTCAAAACCTTTTATTGGTACTGTATGTTGAAACAGTGAGGTCACAACTACTCTGTACTTTCAGCATCAAAATTCAAAGTTTAAATGACTGTTTGTGGTAAATTTAAATGATGGTTCGAAAAAGAGAAAATATTGTCCATAACGAAGTCCGTATGGATGGCCAAATCTCCCCATGCACTCAAACTGACATTGGGGTTCTACTGGATTATGAGCATTAGAGAATTCAAATTGTGGAAAAACTTGAATCAAAACCACTTATGAATAAATTACAAGCCAGACTGCAAGCCAAACTCTCTAACATCAGTGTCTGGTGTCACATTTGCTCTTCTAAAAAAAGTGGAAAAGATTTACATAGACATAAAATCTCATGTTAAGTTTGTAGGCTTTGATAACTGCAAAGTGGGATTACTGCAGATCAGCATTACTTGTACACCGTGGATTAGAAAAACAGTTTCAAGTTTACTATAACATTTTTGACCAGTTCTTCACAGTGGTTTATTTAAAGTTATTATAAGAACTGTACATGTGGTTGTTTTCAGGGGAGACTGTACCTGATTATCAGATGGCCTTTCAGGCGGAGGTAGGAAACCATCCATCATTTGAAGATATGCAAGTCCTGGTGTCTCGAGAGAAGCAGAGGCCAAAGTTTCCCGAGGCCTGGAAAGAGAATAGTCTGGTGAGAGGTCATGTCTTCAGTTCGGCTCATTTTCACAGGCTGCGGGATTTCTGGCAGCTGTGTTTATAGCAAGCCAGAATGAGAAGGTTTTTAAATGATTTTGCAACACTTTAAGCTGAATTTATAAAGATATTGGTAATGCTGGATGAAGATGGTTATTTGTGCACTGCTGTGAAAACTCAGGTTATTCATTCAACGTTTTTGTTAGTGATATTTTACTATAAAGTGACGACTGATTGTTGTTTTTTTCTCCATATAATTTGCCTTCAGGCGGTTCGTTCTCTGAAAGAGACAATGGAGGACTGTTGGGATCAGGATGCCGAGGCCCGCCTGACTGCTCAGTGCGCGGAGGAGAGGATGGCAGAGTTGCTTCTGATTTGGGACAGGAACAAGTCCGTCAGTCCCACTCTGAACCCAATGAGCACCGCTCTTCAGAACGAGAGGTCGGTCACTGATCTGGGTTTATGTGAGAATAGGTTTAAGTTATAGTACTTTGCCCACAACATGAACAACACTGCGTTAGAGCATCTGCAAGATTAAAAAAACTTGGCTTCAATACCATAAGGCTGCTTCCACAACTGCGGTGTCTGAATATTTTCTTCTTACAGTATGGAAAAGTTTCCCAGATGACTTTTTTAACTGTTCATGTATCATATGCAGGGCACTGATTAATACAGGCTTTTAATTAATTTAGCTCTTAACGGTTGTGATTAGTGATAGAATTAACAATATACAGATTAATGGGCAGTAATAGAAGGTAGATGTGTAGTGGTTTAAGGACTTGTTTATATATTTTCTTTATTTATTCACTTTATTTTCATCTTTAGTTTTAATACTACTACACACTTGACACTTTATAATGGTAAATTGTAAATATATATATATATATATATATATATATATAATATATATATATATATATATATATATATATATATATATATATATATATGTATATATGTATAAATGTAATAAACTGATTTGACCCCCATCTTGCACCTTGTCCCCTCCAGGAACCTCACTCACAGTCGCAGGATTCCAAAGATTGGGCCGTACCCTGACTACTCGTCATCCTCTTATATTGAGGACCATGAGGGCATGGTGAAGAACCATCCTGGAGAGATGTCTACGTCAGGCACATCCTCTGTAAGTGGCATGGGTGTGAGTGGCCTGGGGACTGGTGCTGCAGTAGAAAAGAACAGGAACTCCATAAACTACGAAAGACAGCAGGCTCAGGCACAAGCTCGCCTCCCGAGCCCCGAGACAAGTGGAGCCAGTCTGTCTACCAGTACCACCACCACCACAGCAGGCCTTACACCCAGTACGGTCATGTCTACAATCTCAGAGTCAGTCCAGGGTGAAGAGTCTGGGGCAGGAGGGGGTATGCCAGTCTGCCTGCAGCTCACACAGGAAGACCTGGAAACCACCAAGCTGGACCCCAAAGAGGTGGACAAGAACTTGAAGGAGAGTTCTGACGAAAACCTGATGGAGCATTCTCAAAAACAGTTTAGTGCTCCTGACCCACTGAGCTCGGGGGGCTCCAGCTTGCTCTACCCCTTCATTAAATTGGCAGCCGAAGTGAGCGGAGGGACAGGAGGTGGACATCAACCCGAGTTCAGTGCAGGCAGCATCGGCACAGTCGATGCCCCACTGAGCATGTTTCCTCTTCCCAAACAGCAAAATCTTCCCAAGAGGCCCACCAGCTTAGCGCTGAAAAACCCTGGCAAGGACTCTTCCTCGTCCCGCCTCAAGTTTGGCAAGCACAAGTCCAACATCAAGCATGTGGAGACCGGTGTGGCAAAGATGAATGTGGTGCCAGCTGCAGAGCCTCAACTGGTCACACTGACTAACAACGGTCCTGGAGTGAGAAGTGGGGCTGGGGTGCATTTGCTTAATGGGTATGCAGGTGGTACCAGTTCTACCAGCAGTTCCTTTGGCAACACAAACCCAGCTGGGCCACAGGGTGAGGTAGGAGGGCCACCAGTGCTCCAGAGTCAGCTGAGCGGAGATGACATGCGCCTGAATATCATCAACTCCAGCCCCGATGAGCATGAGCCACTGCTGAGACGAGACCACACGGGCCGTACCAACTCCAACAACAACAACAACAGCAACCTCCACACCACCATCTCTGCAGGTCCAGGGCCTTTGAACACTTTAGTTCTGGCACCTGCTCGCCAAGAGGCGCCATCACAGCATGTACAAGCAATTGCTCCTCTGAGACAGCCAAAGCCCAGGAGACCTGAGAGACCCAGTTCCCTGGACCTTTCAGCTACAGCACAAGACTTCTCTGTGTCAGGTAAAGTGTTCCTCTCTGTTGGTTGTACCTCATTGAAGCCTCAAATTAAAACAGATGCATTACTAGTAGGTCTGGATTATAGTGCAAAGGCAAGTTTATGAATGTATATCAGACAAAATTAGTTGACTTCACTACTCTAATCCAATTTAGGATGATGTCTGTAACGGGGGTGGGGGTGTGTGGAAGGAATGAGGACTGCGAACAGGACTTCCCTCCTCCTTTTCGGTATAAGGAGGGCCATGTCCAGGGTCCCACCAGCTCGTAGTCGGTCTCTCTCTCTCCACAGTATGTGATGTTCCCGATTTTTAATGCAGAGAGTGTCGTGTTTTGCAGAATTTAGTGCAAAATTTCCTTTCATAGTGGACCATATTCTTCCAATTTGAAAGAACGGTGGGCATGTTGGAGCCACAGTGTAATGGCAGGTGGCTTTGCAGATTTACATGATAGTAGAATGCACTTTCACACCACTAGAGAAATAATATGTGGAATATTTAGCTGAGTTTGGATGGACATTTCGGACATAAAATGTGTCAAAATATTCAGTCCCAAGTTTCTGAATGAAGGGGCAGAGAAATAACCCATGGCTTAAACTGGAGAGCCAACACAGGTTTGTCCTTCAGGTGGAATCCTTAAAGCTGCGACTTGGATCTATGGATCCTATTATCAGTCTTAAACTGTAGCAGCTGAGGTCATGCAGAAGGAATCATACCCATTACATTCTCCACAAAGATTGTTTCTGAATGTATTTTGCCATTATTAATAAACAGAACTTTGAAAGTCTTTATGGTGCTGTAGATCTATGATCAGTTGATTCTATTTTTTGTATCATATTTCCAGGTTCACTAACCAAAACCAACACATGTTGCATAACAAAAAGCATGTAGTTAAAAAGTGGGTATGTTTTTATAGTTAGTATAGTAATGTAATTGTTACTTAAGGTCATCCTTGTTTGTTCTTGGGAACCTCTGAATAAACTTCGTACAGCTGTTTATCTTTGCACTGCATATCGTGAGACACACTCTGCTTTAGCACGTCTGATCTGGATGAAGAAAGTTTGATGCTAAATGGCTTTAGGATGCTGCATTTGGAAATAGATCATTGTTTAGGGAGCACTCATCTTTTTATCTACAGTTAGTTACAGTTGAGACTGAACTTTCTTGCTTGTGACCGCAACACTGCAGGTCAGACACCAACCAACCACCCACTGATTTCAAACGTGACATATCATCTGTGCCATGTTAATTTCATGTATGCATTCTTTAATTTTGTTATACCACTTATGCTCAAAGGTCTGTGCTATAGTAAGTTGTAATAATGTAATATTGTCCATCCTGAAGCATTTGTGTATAGTGAATGGCTAAGAAGTTCAACCTGCTGTCCAAAATTGATTTGTTAGCCTAACAAATACTTGACTTTTATAACTTTTATAGTGATCATGTGAGAGTGTGCAGGGAAAATGTATATATATATGGTACCAGAAAAATGTTTGGACACACCTCATTTTGCTTCTTTTTGCTTCACCTATTGTTCATTTTATCAGATCCACTTACTGTAAAGATGGACTTTGTAGTTCTACAATTACAGACTGTAGTCCATCTGTTGGTGGACTACAGTACATTCTTTGTTAGTCCACTTTACTCTGTTCTAATGGTTAGAACCCCAATAGTAGCACCACAGAGCAGGTAGTAATTGGATGGTGTATTATTGCTATCCCAGCAGTGTCACTGATGTGTTTACATGAAACTACAACAGCACTGCTTCACTAAAACCCCCTTACTGCATCAGTGTCACTACAGAACTGACTATAAACAATACACCACCGAAATTCTACCCATTCTGTGATGGTCCTGACGGTCCCCCCCAACAGGGGAATAACGAAGGAGTAAAGGAAACAGATAACCAACAGTCTGTAATTGTAAAACTACAAAGTTCAACCATATGGTAAGTGGACAATAGACAATGGAGGAAAAAGATGGGGGTCCAAACTATCATCCTGCACTGTATATCCAGTTTTTGTTACCAGGTCACTAACACTTTTCTATCCATCCTACAGATGAGTCTCAGGAGGGGAAAGCCGACTCGGGTGAGAAGATAAAGAAGCGTGTGAAGACACCCTACTCGTTAAAACGTTTGCGTCCCTCCACTTGGGTCATCTCGACAGATACGCTGGACAGCGAAGTAAACAACAACGGGGCAGATGGAGGCCTCTATGCAGCAGCCGCTACTCATTCTAAATCCAGCACTGCTGTGTACCTGGTTGGAGAGGGAACTGCCACTGCCACCCTTTCTTCTGAGGCTCCCGGCATGACCCGCCTATGAATCCTTATACTCTGCAGTGAAAGAACCACAGCCATAATCACCTGGATGGAGTTTGGCAGCATGTTGTTTTCCTGAGATCCTAAAGGAGGTGGTAAAACGAGAGACGCTGTTTTCTGCGATGTCATTTTCAAGCACTTAACATCACAATCTTTCTTGAAATTCAGACTTTGGGGAAAGTAATTGCTTTAAAGAAGACGAACCCAGCTATGCAGCAATCATGCGCTTAAAATGCTTCCATCGTTTTTCGTCATCCCGTTTTCAATCAGTCTGTTTTGTATGTCTGGTGGTTTGATAATTACTTTGTATTTGTTGCACTTTTTATAAACAATCTTAATCTCTGTTCTGTGTCATGCGACCGTTATGCTGGTCTTAAAATGGACAATGTTGGTTTAACAATCATGTTAGCTTGTTCATGTTCTTATGGATGGATGGGAATCTGGTCCGTGTAAAAGTGGATGGAAAATGCAGCGGTCTTTAAGAAAGTGGACTGCAATAGCGTCTGTTCGTGTGCATAGTGCATTCATGGTTGTGTTGTATGTATTGTGTTTTTGTATTACATCTTGAAATGTGCAATAGGCTGTAGCTTCGAGGTGCTTTTCATGTTTTATATTTTGCAGCATTTTACTTTTCTTTTTTTGTTTTTAAGCACTTGCCTGCAAACTTTCTGCTCGACCATCCTGTTTGCATTTTAGAAACATCTCATGGATGACAATCCTTTTTTATTTTTTATCAGCTCCTTCAATCATGTGAGATTGTGGCAAAGAAATGTGTGTATATATATATATATATATATATATATATATATATATATATACATAACATATACATAACATAACATGTGTTAGAGCTACACATGAGCTGTTCATTGTTAGGAATCTGAGAGTGGACAGGTGTTTTAATTCTGTTACAAGCCCCATCATGGATCAATCCTTGAAACGACATACTCTCTTTTTATTCGCACCTGCTTCATCTATTCACATCGTCTGCCCGACAAAACGAACTGATCATTGCGCGGTTTGCATTTACATGAGCGACGGTGCCACACTAGTTGAGGCATGTGACTCTCTGAGCTTTTGAAGAAATCTCTCGGCTTTACTCTCGGCACAGATGTGAGAGAGAAACACGTGGACTCAAGGTCGGATGTTGCTGTCTGCATTCCACTGGCACAAAGCGCAAACACTCTGTATTTACTTTAACTGTAATTTATATCTAATATTACACTATGTAGATCTGGGACTAAATGTATACATTATTATGCGTATAACATTGACATTATTCTTTTTAAACCTCTGTTCATAAAAGATGTAATGAAATGACTAAAAAAAAGGCTGAGAAGCAGATGTCGGTTGTATGTATCATACGTCAGAGGCTAATCTAGAATCAGTGATTGCTGATATGTACACATTCTCTTTTTCATATTGTTTTATGTTCCACTTTGGTGATTGTGCCAGGGCCAAACCCCAAGGCTGTGTGTCCGGATCCTGCTTTTAGTATCAGTTTGAATTTGAGTTATCTTAAAACTGTAGTGATTATGCCAAACTCAGATTGTGTCCCTTTAAAGAGGGGATTTTACCATCTTCTCCTCAGTTTTTTTGGTTTTAGCTTGTTATGGTCAGATCCTACATAGTGGTGAAGGACTCGAGGGGTGAGATGATTCCAACACAACACACAGTCTTATGCTATCATTCGGACATCCCTGCTTAAATGACCTGTTTTATTGCTTTACTAAGCATTTTAGTTAAGACTATTACAGGGAACATATTTACATATGGGGCGGCATAATCATAGCATGTTCTTCTCTCAGTGCTGGGGATCCAGGTTCAAATCACGATATGGGTGGAGTTGTCCTCGTGTCCATGTGGGTTTTCTTCAGTTTCCTTCCCCTGTCCAAAAACACAGATTCAAGGTCAAATAGCTCTACATTGCCCCTATCTAAATCCCTCCCCCATATAGTGTGTGTTTGCCCAGTGATGGATTAGCACCATATCCTGGGTGTATCTGCCCAGCACCCTAAACATTTCCCCCCTGCATGGGCATGGACCCGTCCATCCAGCAGAGGATTAAGCAGAAGATAATGAGTTGAGATTTTTACATATTACAAATTTTATTTTTTAGTTTAGTTATTTCTTTAACTTATAACTCATTACTTTATACACGCCATATTTGTTATTTTTTTCCAATATGATATATATGATAAATAAATATGATCTATGCATTAAAATGTGCAGGTATTTGTTTCCTTTTTACTTAGAAAATCAGTAAAATATGGGATTTGAGGTGTCCGAATTTTTGCACAAGACTTTGTTTACTGTCAACTATGTTCTGGTAGACTCGTGATCAACCTAAAAGCTCCTGCATGGACCATATACATTTATCAGCCACTTTATGAATTTCCTTTTATTATTTATTTTGAAAGGAATAAATTAGGTGTGCAAAAAAAACAGTGTTCATCTATATGGTAAGTGGAACTAATAAAATGGAAAGTGAGCAAGGAGGTTAACCTGATATATCATTCATTCATTCATTATCTCCTGCTTTATCCTCTATTAGGGTTGCGGTGGGGTTCCCCATGCCCATCCAGGGGAGAATGTCTCGGGCGCTGGGCAGATACACCCAGGACAGGGCGCCAATCCATCGCTGGGCACACACTCACTCACACAAACACTCTCTGTATGGGGCAATCTTGAGAATTCAATTGACTTGATCCATGTTTTTGGACTGTGGGAGGAAACCGGAGAACCCGGAGGAAATCCACGCAGACACGAGGAGAACATGGAAACTCCACCCAGATGGGGATTCGAACCGGGAATCCCTAGCGCTGAGAGGCGAACGTGCTAACCACTAAGCCACCGTGCCGCCCAACCTGATATATATTAAACCCAAATAAACATTACTATACAAAGATTATTTCTAACAGAACTGGTTTTGCAAATAAATACTTACTGCTAAAAGAAGCGGCTCCAATTTTCCCAGGTTGCCTAAAACATTTCCACATCACTGTGTTCATTTATATGTAAATGGATAAAAGCTGTTGATCTGATTCCTTTCCATCACCACAACTCTGAAACAAAACGTTTCTAAAGCTTAAATGTTCTTAACTTGTGTTATTATTATTTTTATTCATACAATCATCGGAATTTCCTTGTGAAAGCTCAGAGCGCTTGTTTGGTTTGTCTTCATGTAAACAGCCCTTTGAACGGATGCTGAACTGACCGAGTGCCGCTGTGGTCCTACAGGAACAATCATAGCTGGATGTATTCTGAAGCCCAGATTATTTGTGGAATTCTGATACCTTCAGAGAACAGAGAGTTTTTAAAAGCTGCTTGTTCCACGTTGGTTTTTACTTTGGACAGAATGCTGCGTGATGCATTAAGTACTGAAGAATTATTGTTTTATGATTTACAAAACCGTACCTGTTTTGTATGTATGTAATATAGCTTCACTCTTGTGGTGTATATATGATCTGTATAGTGCTCCTGCATGCACATATACAGGAGATTCAACTGTTACTGTGGGACCAATACGACTGCTACAACACTGTGAGGTTTCTCTCAAAAATAGCACAGTAATGTTACACAAATGTCATATGTACAGCGTTTTCCTAACATGCCAAACTAAAATAATTAATAATAAATAATAAAATAATTCACCGGCTGCTCAGTTCCCGCACACTGGGCTCCCACGTTAAGCAACGCAGAAGCTTTAATGCCATAACTGACAGATAAAGAGTTAGGCCTCAGGCTTTCAAGGTAAAGAGTCTGAAATGACATTTCTCTTTTCTTCATTGGGGACATTGCAATGTTGCCTTCTCTGTGGATCAAAACTGCTAACAACAGCTTTCGTTTTATGTCACACAGAAAATGATATATATTTCAGTTACAGATTTCCATTGCAGAATGACCTTTACGGCTCCATTGCTTTAATGCCCCATGTAACAGCCATGATTATGACTTTTTTAAGTAGGCGATGACTTGCTGCATTACAAACTCATACATGTAACTGTCCCACGTCTGATAAATCCTAATATGCAAACCAACATCAGAACTTTAATCATTCAGCATCCACCCACATCTCCCCCATATTCCCACGTTTCGAAAAAGCGAATTAATTCAACTACTGCAGTCATTCTGATATGCCAAGCATAGGTTTTCGGCAGAGGGTGAGATGAATGGATTTTCTTTATATTTGTGTGTCTTTGTTAAAGCCAGGCTGCTGTTTTCACTTTTTTGATTGGTGAACTCGCACTGATGCTAAAAGCCCCTGTGAGACTTTTAACTGAGGCTGTCGCTTGAAAGAAAAGCCACTGTTTTCTATCAAAGCTTGTAAATGAAATGCTTTGACAAAAGAACAAATAATGCCATTTGGACATAAAGCTTGCTGTACAACACTGCATTACTCCGCTGATTAAAGACTATATTAAAGAAATCCTGTTTCATTATCATTTTATACACTGAGTAGAGGTTTTCATTGACATAAATCAGGTGTGTGTGTTAGTTGATTCTTTATCCATTCATTTGTGTCCAACACTTAGATACCCTACAAAGCAGTTTACATTAGTTCTGATTCATAGAGTTTCATGGTGAAGGTTTTTTATGAGGTATCTACCTACCACCAAGTCTTTCCTTAACCATAGTTTACAGACAATACAATCAGAGGGGCAATTAATCTCATTACCTACCACTAAATTTTCTAATAGGAGTTTTGGGATGGTTCTACATCCCATCCTGGGAAGAATGTTTCAGGAACTAAGCAGATAGAGACCAGGACAGGTTATCAATCCTTCATTGGACACACACACAATAGAGGGGCAATGTAGAGCAGATAATTTACCTTCAATGCATGTTTTTGGATTGTAGGAGAAAACTGGAGAACCCGGAGAAAACCCATACTGACATGGAAAGAACATGGAAACTCCAACCAGATCAAGATTCGAACCTGGATCCCCAGCTCTGAGAGGCAGACGTGCTGACCACTATGCAGAGGGGTGATTAGTATATCCAAGTTACCCATCAGTCTTCAAAATGAGGGAGGAAACCCACTCAGACAAACAAAGGACCTCAGTTTACCCCAACGGGAATCAAAGCTGTTCTTGCTGTGAGACAGTAGCACTAACCACTGCGCCAGCATTTGACCTTTATCATAGTTCTTAACCCTTATATTATGTTAAGGTTCAATCTGACCTGTTTTTGGTTGTTTGAAATATTGGTTATTCTCTTCTTATTTTGTCAACTCTTTGACTTCTCATCAATTTGAGTCCTGAACAGGCCTGCAATAATATAATTTTAAATACCCTTTGTATGATTTTAAATTGTATTTAAACTGATTGGGTTAATTTGGGGGGGGGGGGGTAATGGAGAATGTATCCTCCTTTTGGTTTATTCATGCTATAATAGATTATTGTATAGTCTCATTGTCTCAGGAAAAAAAATATGAGTACTTAGCCATGCATTTTGGACAGATGTATACTTCTAATACTTCTAACTTTATAGAAACAGTTTTAGACTTATTAGTGTTCCAGAAGGGCGGCACGGTGGCTTAGTGGTTAGCACGTTCGCCTCTCAGCGCTAGGGATTTCCGGTTTGAATCCCCATCTGGGTGGAGTTTCCATGTTCTCCCCGTGTCCGTGTGGGTTTCCTCCGGGTTCTCCGGTTTCCTCCCACAGTCCAAAAACATGGATCAATTCAATTGTGTTTTTCCATATAGAGTGTGTTTGTGTGTATATCTGTGTGAGTGAGTGAGTGTGTGCCCAGCGATAGACTGGCGCCCTGTGTATCTGCCAGCACCTGAAACGTTCTCCCATGGATAGGCATGGAGAACCCCCCCGCGACCCTAATAGAGGATAAAGCAGAAGATAATGGATGAATGGATTGTTCTATGTCAAGTTCCATGAAGACTTTTTGAGTTTTAGATTAAATGAATACACTCCCCATCAAACGCCTTTCGACTAAAATGATTGGGAGCCATGCTCTCTAATACAGAATCAGTATCTGATCTTACGAATTCTCTCCTGGATAAATTAAAATTATACAGAATAAAACTAGGCTCCAAAATGTTGTAAAAATGGAAGCTGTTGGTACTGATTCTAGAACAGGACGTGATGAAGCTCCTGCAGGTGTCATGCCTTGGAACTCACTTTTGTTCTCAGAACACATGAGGGTGCTGAAGCTACAGGGATGATGATCATGATGATGATGATGATGATGATGGAATCACGTGGTGAATACGTTTGTTCAACGTTAACAGCGGAAATCCTAGAGTACAGACGTTATCAGTTTTGGTTGCGAACCCACGTCCTGGAAAGCGTTTATATTTTTCATTTCTAACTGCTGCATTTCACAGATTAACACTTACAAATCCCCTCGCTGTGACCACGTGCTCTGTGGAATTTCTTCATTATGTATCGTGATGGACAGCTTGAGTGTGTGCAGTGTGCGCTCATAAAATCATTTAGATTCAAACTAAGCTTTAAGTACAATAACTTCTATTCTAAAAATGATTAAATTCAAAGAGTACAGAACTCACAGATATGTAAATAGTTTTTTCACCACTAATTATAATAATATGGTGCTCCAGTAATATGCATTTTCATTTCTTATACATGAATAATATTCATTCATTCATCATCTTCCGCTTTATCCTCTATTAGGGTCGCGGGGGGTTCCCCATGCCCATCCAGGGAAGAACGTCTCAGGCACTGGGCAGATAGACCCAGGACAGGACGCCAATCCATCGCTGGGCACACACTCACTCACACACACACACACACACACACTCTATATGGGGCAATTTTATTTTTGAGAATTCAATTGACTTGATCCATGTTTTTGGACTGTGGGAAGAAACCGGAGAACCCGGAGGAAACCCACGCAGACACGGGGAGAACATGGAAACTCCACCCAAATGGGGATTCGAACCGGGAATCCCTAGTGCTGAGAGGCAAACGTGCTAACCACTAAGCCACCGTGCTGCCTACATGAATAATATAACTTATAAAAATCTGGTAGGTACTTAAATCTGATTGGCTGAGCCGTTTGCTCAGCCGTGACATTATTGAAGTAACACACATCTCTGACCGCTTCACATTCATATCACTGCGTGATATACATTACATTATTTTGCCAATGTTTTATATAAACCACAATCTGTAATTTTGCCACTAGATGACTGTTTGATTGTTAGAGAAACCGGAAACCTGTTACTCAGCGATTAATGCGATAATGTGATTAGTTCCAATGTCTTCGTGTCTAAACAAATAATTAATTGTAAAGGATCATTATAGGGGCAGCACGGTGGCTTAGTGGTTAGCGCCTCTCAGCGCTAGGGATTCTCGGTTCGAATCCCTATCTGGGTGGAGTTTCCATGTTCTCCCCGTGTCCGCATGGGTTTCCTCCGGGTTCTCCGGTTTCCTCCCACAGTCCAAAAACATTGTTCAAGTCAATTGAGTTCTCCAAATTGCCCCATATAGGGTGTGTGTGTGTGAGTGAGTGTGTGCCCAGCGATAGATTGGCGCCCTGTCCTGGGTCTATCTGCCCAGCGCCCGAAATGTTCTCCCCTGTTTGGGCATAGGAAATCCCCCCCCCCTTGCTACCCTAATATAGGATAAAGCGGAAGATAATGGATGGATGGATCATTATAGATCATAAACACTGAGGCACAACACCAAAGGTTAAATGCTATATAGTAAATGGGATGCGTTTCAAATCGCGTGACTTTCAATCTCATTCAACGATTTTGAAACAAGTACAAAAAGTCAAGTCTGTGATTTGGGTTTTTAATGTTTATTACAGCTGCATTTAACTTGTTGCAAAGGAACTCGCGTTAGAAGCGATACAATTAGAGTTTCTAGTGTAGGCAGTAGTGGTTCGTGGTTTAGTGCGTAGTGCAGGTCTGTGATTTGAGACACAGCTCACCATCCCAGCTCAATGTTAAACAGTTAAAAGGATCCTCTTTCCAGCCAATCACAAGTTGTCGTGTGTGTCGGCGTGACCAATCCCACAGGCCGAGGGCGGAGTCGGTGTGGGGAGTTGGCGGTGCGTGTGCGCGGAGCGTCAGTGGGGTTGAGGACGGACACGCAGGTGTTCGGTCAGTTGGTGTGTTAGCGGAACACAGACACAGAGGTCTGTATGGCGCCGTAGACCTGAGACAAACTGCGTGCACGTCCACGAACATACCCGCCGTATGTTCACCCTGCGGTTTGAGTCACCACTCTGATAGTTTAGGTGTTCATACAGGGAACGTCATGTCCCAAAGAGTCCGGCGGAGCGGCTCTCCAACGTCCAGCTGCAGCGGCGGAGCTTCGAGTGGAGCCTCGAGTCTGAGCGCCGCCGGGGTGAGTTTACTGAGCCGCCTGCTGCCCATGAAAGCCACCGTGCCGTTTCAGCTCAAAGCACAGACACAGCCCCCCCTACCGGCCAGGATGGCATTGTCGAACGGAGGAAACGGGGCCGCCGCTAAATGCTCCTTCTCGCCTCCGTCGCTCAAAAGCAGCAGTCCACCCCTGAGCCCGGGGCCAGCGGCGCATCCCGTCTCCGTGTCCGTGTCCGCCCACGGACCCTCCCTGCTCCTCACCTCCCCGACAGACAGCTTGCATGTTGCTGGGGGAACCTCCACCACGACGTCCTCCTCCTCCTCAGCATCCAGCGGGCACCGCAGCAAAGCCCTGAGCCCCGCACAGAGGCGCTCACCCGAAAGTGACAGACTGTCGCCCGAGAGAATAAGCCCGAGTTCACCCGTGTGCAAAGGTAAACACTGTCAGCCTTTTAACTATGCATCGTAAAGTCACTCTTCAGACCTGTTCGTACACGCGTGGCGTAGTGTTTAGCACGTTCTCTCACGTCTGCCTAATGTCTGCAGATCCAGCTTCGAATCCCAATGGGGGATTTTCCATGTCCTCGTGGGGTTTTCTTCACACAGTTCAAAAATATGGATTCAAATGGGAATTGGCTGCTCTAAATTGCCCCTGTTTTGTGTTTTTGTGTTTGTGTGTGTGCATGCTCAGCGATATATTGGCACCCAGTTCTGGGTGTATCTGCCCAGTGCCCAAAATGTTCTCCTTTGGATGGTATGGAAAACCCTCACAACCCTTGTAGAGAATGAAGTGGAATATTCATTCATTCATTATCTTCCGCTTTATCCTCTATTAGGGTCGCGGTGGGGTTCCCCATACCCATCCAGGGGAGAACGTCTCGGGCGCTGGGCAGATACACCCAGGACTGGGCGCCAACCTATCGCTGGGCACACACTCACTCAAACACACTCTATATGGGGCAATTTGGAGAACTCAATTAACTTGATCCTTGTTTTTAGACTGTGGGAGGAAACCCTTGCGGACACGGGGAGAACATGGAAACTCCACCCAGATGGGGATTCGAACCGGGAATCCCTAGTGCTGAGAGGCGAACGTGCTAACCATAAGCCACCATGCCGCCCGAAGTGGAATATAATGTGATCAATTGCTAAAGTTTAGCCAAAACAGCCCAATTTAATCTTATTGAAGAGGTGAAACAACCTCAGACCTAAAAACAACTCAACCGTAAGCATGTGGCTTATGAGTAAATAATAAACCAAATGCTGCATTTTACCATAATTGAAGTCACTTTAATTGTGACCTGTGTTCATCCTAATATTAATGAGTTCATTGTCAACAAGTTGGTTAAGTGCTTTTCTGCTTCATGATACAGGCTTGGCTTTACATGATTCTGTTTCCAGTCTCATTCTTCCCTCTTCTGTGTATCTGTGGTGGAGGTGGTTACGCCACAGGAAACTGCTTTAGAATCCAAACTAGCCTCCACCAATTTCTTTTGACATCGTACTGGAGATCTGTTGACCTGAACGTCATTACATAATCTACAACTAATTCATGTGTACTACTGGACCACACTACAGGCTGTCCATTAAGACCATGTCTCTCGGGCCTTTAAAGGTTTCTCACTTAGCAGTAGCTTATTTTTTCTCTTAAAACAGTCGGCTGCTCTTTGATTGTTCAGGAGACAATGTTCTATTGTAAAAGAGTAAACCTATATAAATAAAGAAAGTGAAATCAGTAACACATGTCAGATCAATAGTTCTTGTTAGCTTGTCTGGTTGTTGGATGTGAGCTTTCCAACAGTCAGAAAACTAAAAAAAGCTTTTGTGCTGAGGGAATGTTAGGGAAAAAAAACTTACCATCCTCCATAATGGTCTCCATAAAGGCAGCGGCAGGGTCACGTGTCACATTGAGACGATTCCTTCTGACTGATCAGTGTTTACATTTCGGTACATACTCACCGAAAATGTTTATAAGCTATATAATACTCTATATTATAAAATGATAAATGCTGATGCTAAAATTAAAAATTTCAAACAGAACAATCTGAAACATTTTTAAATAAGGCCTAAAGTTGCTTATTCGATCTGATAACCATAAACTTTAATGGTTATGTGGCATCACCCAGACTGCGGTTTGTTATTAAAACCCAAAGTTTGGAATGCATTACTTTAGATATACATCTCAACAAAGCAGTTTTCTCTTTAACAACCAGCACACACTGTTGTATCCTACAGTTATATCCGATGACATTTACAGTTTGATTTACAATGTTCAGTGAATCCATCACAAACACGCACTGGGCAATTTAATGACAGACGTAGACCCATTTCTGTTAATAACTGTAGTAGCAGAGGGGGATAACAGCTGGCTGTTGAGCTCCAGAGTCACACAAAGCATCACAAAAAAAGGTGAGCAGAGACGTTACTCCACTTAATTATTAACATCCACCTTAATGACCTGCTTTCAGATGCCTGTTTATTTATAGTATAAGACCTTTCCATGCCTGCTGGTGATGTGTTTGAAACTGAAGCATTAAGTGACAGTTCTTGAGGAGGCCTTCTATATGAACCATTGAAGAACATTTGTAGACAATAGTATTATCGTTGTTTCTGTTTAGTTCATATGAAGCAGCTCACCTCTGGGGCTGTGATGTGTTTTTATTTAGGAACAGCGAGAATTCTGCATTTTCCGTTAGGGGTCGCCACAGTGACAACAGACCTTCATATGTGATTTGGATTTGAGTTTTTACGTAAAACTATGCATACACCTCTAATAGCTAGAACAATTTAGCATCTCTAGTTTACCCAGCATGTTTTCAGATGTGGTAGAAAAACCAGAGAAAACCCTCAAGGACACAGGGAGGACATGCAGACTCACCACAGAAAGGACCTGTGTTTGTTCTTCTTGGGGGCCTACTTGCTGTGCTGCGAATGTGCTAACCACTGCACCACCATGCCCTCCACATTTAAACACTGGATGATTTCTGTATATATAATTTTGGAGCACACAGAACCCAGATGAACCTTTTTTTCAGAGAGATTGCGACCCTATAATGCAGGATTGTAAGCAAATCATATGTATCTGTGGGCAAATTTACGACTCATGATTCGGTTGCTTCAAGTCCAATAGAAATACAAAAATGGGAAATATTAACGTTGAAAGATGGAATCGGCTGGTGTTTTGCTTGAAGAATGACCCAAATCAATTGATAATCTGAACTTAATACATTTACAGTACATTTGGTCATTTGCAGATGCTTTTATCCAAAATATCTTGATTTATAATTAAGTATCCCAACTTAATAGATTAATTTGGAGCTCAGGGTGTAGTATCTCTGGAACAATGAGAGTTTAGGGCTGTGCTTAAAAGCTCACTTTAGTGGACTCAGAATTTGAGCTCCCAACCATCAAATTAATTGTCCCACCCTTTACCCCCTGAGCTTTCCTGCACATGATGTTGAATAGTTAAATCAATCTGATGCAGCTCTAATTGTAATGGTTTTTTTAAATAAAAAGTTGTGTAACACTTTCATATTGATGATGCTGAATACTGTAAATGAAATCAGTCTTGCTTCATGTTCAGTGCCACTAAGCAGTTTTGGGTCCCTATTTCCTCACCACAGATGTAAGTCATATTCTTTTTCTATAGTTGATTAGGTTTGTAAACCCCCATCTGTTAGCACAATCTGCATGGGGGGAGGGGTGCTGGTGCTGATAAAGCTCCACAAAAAGGGTGCCAGAAAAATTAATGAACCCAATCATTATTCGCTTCATAGCGTCCTATTTTGTCTCCAAATAATTTTTATTGTATATCTGGCGAAGTGTCTTTTCAGCCAGACGGTGTGTTTCTGGAGTCATGGCGCTGTCGGTTGGCCAGCTTAGCTACATTCAATGATGCAGAAGGCCTAATCTTATGGTGACTTCCAGGAGTGGTGTGTGTTCATTTTGTGTACATGGTAATCTTTTGTTTGTTTACCTCTCGCTGACAAAGCTCCCTTATGTGCTTCATGTGTTTACTGCGATGGTCCGTACAGATGGTCTCCTTCTTAGTGGTGGCTGTTTACTGAATCTAGCACTTTTGAATGTAGTGTTCCACTGCTATTGAAGTGCTGGAACAATTATTTTACAGCTTTAAGAAAATACTGCCATGATGAAGAAATAAGGATGGAACCGGTGCATGTTGATGTGTAAACTTGGCAGGAGTACTGTAGTTCTTCAAGCAGGGGTTGATGTTTTAATAGCAGCTTTCGTCGATTCGGGTAATTTGGGGTCAGAAATGTAAGCGGACACGGCTGATTGTAAGGTTGTTTTAGCTGCTGGAGCAGTGCTGATTTTTGGTTCCTACAGGGCCGTAACTACAGAGAGGACCCATTCTCTCACTGTCAGTTTTCAGCTAATATCAACACTCTTCAAGTTCTAGCTCTAGTGTTACACTTTATTACAGTATTAGGTTGTACAGCCTACAGCTTCGCCCCTCGTCTCACCTGTCTCATTGTGCTCTACTGAACAATCTGCTCTTGTACCTGAAAAGTCTAGTAGATTTCCAGACAGACAGGCTTTTTGGAGACCCGTTGAAAATGGCGGCCTTTGAGGAAAAGAGCAATGAAGAAATGGTTGGAAGACAAACTAGTTGGACTGGAGGAAGGGAGGAACAGACCTGTTCAAAGACCTCCAAGTATTTCATGTGTTTTTATTGCGCAGAATCTGTAAAAGTACGTTTAATTGCAAACACTTTGTTATTGCAACTCCACATTCTTTCTACACTCTACATGACATGCTGTCTGTACATTGTCAAAATCATGATACAAAATCAGTGGAATTACTAGGTCAAAAGTACAAGGTTTCTTGGTATCATTTACATCAAATGTAGATTAGGGTTGAAATCAGAAAACAAATTAAACAGATGGATAGAAGATGAATTTAACTTGGTGCAGAAATACTGATTCAGGAATGCGTTTGTTTTTTAATGTTTTGTAGTGGGTCTGTAAAAAGTTTTGTTCTTTAACCCAGTAACACGTTCATGAGCTGGATAGTAAGCCCTGACCCCTCATTTCCATTCTAGTTCAACCCAAAAGAGAATGAGAATCAGGCCTCTGTGTGGGTCACACAACTTCTCTTTATGGACTTTGCACTGTCATGCTGTTTTTTTTGTCAAAATATTTCAGTTTCCAAATATTTGGTGCATCTTTAATCGATATTTTGGAACACATAATAATGTCATTCATTCATTAACTCCCGCTTATCCTCTATTAGGGTCGCGGTGGGGTTCCCCATGCCCATCCAGGGGAGAACGTCTCGGGCGCTGGGCAGATAGACCCAGGACAGGGTGCCAATCCATCGCTGAGCACACACTCACTCACACAGACACACTCTATATGGGGCAATTTTAAGAATTCAATTAATTTGATCCATGTTTTTGGACTGTGGGAGGAAACCGGAGAACCCGGAGGAAACCCACGCAGACACGGGGAGAACATGGAAACTCCACCCAGATGGGGATTTGAACCGAGAGGCGAACGTGCTAACCACTAAGCCACCGTGCCGCCCACATAATAATGTAATTTATAAAATATTTCATGTGCAGTTGGTCATCGTTTTCAAATGGCTTTATGGTATGCGTTTAGAAATGCTTTAATAAGGTAATAATATTTGTTAAGAAAAGTGGTTTTGAGGTCTTTAATATGTAACAGGGCCATGCTGGGTAGAAAATGACTATTCTCTAATTTTTCTGGTTCTCTATTTGTGGTGTGGTTCAGTGGTTAGGGTGTAGGGCTAGCAATCTAGGTTAGTAGTATAAATCCACTGAAGTTACCAGGGCTGCCAACAAATCTTGTATTCTGATCTCAATCATCGTTTTTGGATACTTGTATGTTGTTTTGGATAAAAGAATTTGCAAAACGATCAAATGTGTGATAAATCATACATACTATGTGTACATACAAAATATCATATGTACCTGTATTATTCCAAAAATACCCCAAATTCTTATTACCTCAAACTGAACATGGATGGTATGTGTGTGCACGTGCGTGCATGTATACATGTATTTTCGTGTTCTCTTTAAAGTATTGTCTTCAAAACCCATTGAAAGCTTATGTTACATGTGTAGTTTTAAAGCCTCTTCAGGTATCACCCAACTCTAGATTCCATTTAAACAGCTTTTGTGATCCACCTCCGAATGGACAAGCTCAGGCCCTACAATACTTTGTTTCTCCAGTTCTCTGAAAAAAGCAATGGCTGTTTGAGTGGCCTGTGCATGCAGGTACGGTAAGGGCAGGCCACGACGAGATTACACCGGATGCCTGACAAAAGAGTCCAGATCAGTGTCAAGTGATCGCTACGCCCATATTGTCCTATTTGCTTGAGGACTGAGGAGCATGGGCATAAAATATGAGTCTAGTTGGTTATTTGTATTCCAGCCCAAACAGGCATTACTGTTTCTCAGCAAACGCTGAATGTTTTAGTGTGTTTTCTGTAGTGCCGAAGTATCTAGTGAGAAATGCTATCTTGACCTGACTCATAAAACTCAAAAGAAGCAGCCGCTTGCCTTCAGCTCTGTATATTCATAAAAAGGGTATTTGAAGTCCAGCTGTAGAGGTGTTTTATTGACTAATTGAGCTACTACTGTGTGTGAAAGGTTAATATTAAAGCTCACTGATATATTTTATTATGGTCTGCTCTCATGTTGGGCTTGCACTTGTTGAATGTTGATTTCTAGGGAATTTGGCATGTTGGTACAAAGCTTTAGTTTGCCCTTGTCCGTAAATGATTGAAGAGCTAAACAGGCAGAGTGTAAAACAGACACAGCATGAATAGTGATCTGTGTGTATTCTACAGCTGATAAGAGGTTTAGTGTTCAGATCTCCACATATCTCGCTCTACTTGATTGACTTTCAGAACCAAACTATCTCCACATATCTCTGAATCGTGTGTCAAAGACAGAGGGAAAGAAAAACAGGTGTTTTGCTAATAATTTGCTGGTGATAAAAGATTTACTTATTATATAATATCATTTGACACGAGCCACTGGTTCTTGAGGATCTGATTTCAACTTTCTTGTAACCTAATTCTGTTAGTAAACTTTTAAAAGCTTGTGTAAAATCAATACCTGCACAGATTTGTAATTTAGAACACTTAGTCTTATGTTATTCTGAAATCCCTGTTATGCCCACATCTGGCAATCTGTGCAATCCAAGCGCAATTTCCAATGGCAAAAATGAATGAAATGAAAGTTTTTCAAATAAGAGCTCCATCACATTTTATAACGTTCTGTGGCAAAGTAGTATTTTCTAAATGTTGCTATACTTTGCTTTTCTCTTCTGTACATTGCTACATTAAAAAAAAAATTCCCAGTACTAATATTGCTGAATTCAAGATATTGCTGCTAAGTTTCTGGTAGATGTCAGTAAGCTACACTTGCACTTAGCACAGATGGGTTATTATGGTTGTATAATGTCTTCCTTTTTCATGAATGAAAGTATAAGAGTAATATATATGTACAACAACAAAGCTTGCAAATAACAGTATTATGACTTTTAAACAACCTTGAAATTTCATGATGTACAAAAGAAAATCTTATTAGGTTTAAAACATGTAATTACCACAGAACGTGAGAGTTTGGACTTGAGTGCTAAATATAAGAATAACTAACATGGCATTAAATAAATTATGAAATGAATCAAATGTATGTCAATTTTTCACAAATTCGAATTCAAGCTTTAGACATAAATACAATGTCTGCAATATTTTCAATTACTAAGTTTAATGATGTCACCTGAAATACAGCTATAATGTACTTGATGCTAATTATATTATGTTCATAATCACTGTCATTATATTGGGTTTTGTTGTGTTGTATTTGATTACACTTGGATTAAATCTGGATTAAGTTCTGTTTGTCAAGTCAACAAGACTTGGTAGACTTGTTCATGGTTGGTGCATGCCATTGTTGTATAATGTTACAAATTCTTAAAGGTATTGGTTAAAATGATATAACCAAATGCACACAAATCAAATGAATAGTTACAATGTATTATTAAAAATAATCTCTCATAATTTATTAATTTTGTGATGTTGCTTGGGTGTGGTAGCTTAGACATGGGTGTGGTAGCTCTGTGGTTAGGGTGTCGAGCTATCAGTCTAAAGGTGGGCCGTTTTAATTCCAAGTTCGCTGAAGTTGCCGATGTGGGTCCTGGATTAGGCTCGTAACCTCATTGCTTCAGAGGTGATGTTTCATGACCCTGCGCTCTAACCCCAGCCATCAAGCTGGGATACATGTGAGTTGCTTTGTTTTGGATTTGTGAAATGTTGAATGATAATCACTGTGTATTAAACACTCTTATATTTTTTCAAATGGCCTGTAGTGTTCCATATGTTTGACCATGTTGTCCAGCTCTACGATATCTTACGTATTTGCATAAATTATTAAAAAAAGAAGGAATATTTCACTTTTGTTTTACTAAGTGTTGATGCATATCTGTATATGCAGGTTTGGAACTCATTTTAATGACTAAAAGGGTTTGATTAAAGATTTATGTTTCTACAGTATTTGTGCTTGCTCTCTACAATATGAATCAGTATTGAAATTGCAAATTGTACAATGAATATCTGTAATCTGGAAGTTTGCACTTTCAAGTTCTGCAAAAATAAATGCAGAGGAAGAGCATGTTATGATGTTATTGCTTAGTTATGGGGAAGTGTTTGCACCATTTAGTTTCCCCCCAACCCGTGTATGTAGAATTCAAGGCCACAGCAGTCAGTCTTTGGTTAAGATCAGATTTCCTCTTTTAGATGGCACAGTAGGAAAGACAAGCTGTTTGATCTGGTTTATAACTGTAATTGAATGTTGTGAAATAATCGTTTTCCATTGTAAATGTATATTTTACCAACATTCATTCATTCATTATTTTCCGCTTTATCCTATATTAGGGGGGGTTCCCCATGCCCATCCAGGGGAGAACGTTTCGGGCACTGGGCAGATACACCCAGGACAGGGCGCCAATCTATCAATGGGCACACACTCACTCCCACAGACACGCATGCATACACACTCTATATGGGGGCAATTTGGAGAACTCAATTGACTTGATCCATGTTTTTGGACTGTGGGAGGAAACCGGAGAACTCGGAGGAAAGACACAGGGAGAACATGGAAACTCCACCCAGATGGGGATTCGAACCGGGAATCTCTAGCGCTGAGAGGCAAACGTGCTAACCACTAAGCCACTGTGCCGCCTTTTACAAACATAAGTGATCAAATTTGCTACACGCATCCACATGCATCCATTGGCTACAGTTACATTAAACAATCTGATTTACTTAAGTGAAAATACATTTACATTTAGTCATTTACCAGATACTTTTATCCAAAGCGGCTTACAAATGAGTACACCCCAAGTCAGTCGTTATGAAGAACACCAGCTACACTGTAGAATTATCAAACCTGATGGTTATATGATCCTGCACCACCCAGTATTTGTTAAACAGATGCGTCTTCATAAAATTGCAGACAGCCACTTGAAAATGCACACACCCAAACCTTATCACACCTCATAGTGTTGAAAAGGCAAGTTCAATGTTGCAACACAAAAGTCCTTGCAGAAATGCTTGTTCCCATATGAACGAACACAAACACAGCTGAGTCTGCAGCTTGACCTGGTAGCTGACATTTTCACAAGATTATTATTTATTTTTTTTTTTTGTTTTTTTTTAGTTCTGTTTTTTTCCTTTAAAATGTTTATTTGGGGGAATTTCTATTCCTGGGTTCCACCCAACTTTTTATTTACATGTAAATCAATGATGTGCTTGTGCTTTTCTCGAACCCGGGTGCCTGATTTCACCTTGGAGTGAGGAGGTTTGCCTGACAGCTGTGAAAAGTTGCTGAGTCCCACTGTTTAGTCTGTCAGGAGCGTGTGTATTGTGAGCCTGTGCTCCTTAGAGTGATTACGACAAACAACTTTTAATGGCTCCCCTCTGATTTGTTTCTTGGGAGTGGTGGAGAAAGTATGAAAAGGAAAAGACAAACACACGCACACACACTCTTAAACATAGCAAAAGACTGATGTAATCTATGTAGTTAAAGTTTTGATGAGGGAAAAGTGCAGTTGTGTTTGAAAGTAGTCCTGAAAAGACCATATGCTGGATTTCCTGCACAAAAACGACAGGTGCTGCGGCTTCTTTTCTTACTGTATGCCTTACCATTCTGAAGTGCATTCAGTGGAGCAGATTTACATGAAAGAGAAGTCCTAAAAAAGACCAAGAAAGAGATGGATAGTGGGAGATTTTGTCTGCAAATGAGAGGGAGCCTGTTGATTGTGTTGTGGAAAGAATGAACAAGTAAGGGAGGGAGAGTGAAAAAGAGTGGGGGGTGGTTGGGGTGGTAGTGGGCAACTACTTGTGAAGGCTCAGTGAATGTAGGTCAAGACACGAGAGCCAGTCGCCCTCAGCCAATCAGGGCATAATCTGCTTCAGCTTCATTAAAAGGCCTGCTGGCTACAACGCTAATGTTCAAATCCCAATCTGTTGAGCTTTACTGCTTATCGACAGACAGCAGCCCTGCCACCTAGTTGCTGCTCTGAAGTCTGTTTCTGTCTAATTCAAACAAGCACTCACCCCCTCATATCCACATAATTACCAACGCCACCAGTCACACTCTCTTTAAATAAACAGATGGCTTTTGCTTGTAAATTTTACTAGATAATTGCCAAAAATCCGTAATATTTTAATTCCTGTTAATAATGCAGATATAATTTTATAATAAAAGCTCATTTATATTTATAAACCAAATCTACTGAATACAGTGTATGCTAAACCCAAGGGTGACAGTTTAAATATAGGCACCGCTGCCACTCTGTCTATTAAAACTTCATCTGTGTTTAATTTACTAACACAAGAAGAATTTACTGATTGTTTTTGGCATGTATAACTTACTCCTCCGCCTGTCAGACAGTAGTAGAGCAGTTAGTAATGTTTTGCCTAATAGTGAGAAGGTAAAAATTAGTGACTCCTGTAGCTTAAACAAAACTCTATAGCCTTCATTTGTTTCTTCTAGAGCTAGCTGGAAATATCCATTCTGATGTACACTACAGCATGTCTTAGACGTTTCTGTTCTGTGAAAGTGTTCAAACCCCTGGTTCACTAAGTTACCAATGTAGGCCCTTGAGCCTCCAGGGGTGCTGTATCATGGCTGCCCCTGCACTCTGACTGAACCATCAAGTAGAGATACTTGTGATATAAATGTGTATTTGTGTGCATGTGTTGACAAACCTATCATAACTGCGTAGACCCTTATGGCACAATACAATTTCTTGCAAGTATGGTTACCCTATAACAGGGTTAGTGCAGTTAAGACATGAACTGCTGGTTGCCAGCTTCAAGCAGACTTCCAAATGATCTGGCATGGTGGTGTAGTGTGAGCACATTTGCTACTCAGCGTTGGAAATTCATTCATTCATTCATTCATTCATTATCTCCCGCTTATCCTCCTTTAGGGTCGCGGTGGGGCCCCCCATGCCCATCCAGGGGAGAACGTCTCGGGCGCTGGGCAGATAGACCCAGGACAGGGCGCCAATCCATCGCTGGGCACACACACTCACTCACACAGACACACTCTATAGGGGGCAATTTTTTGAGAATTCAATTAACTTGATCCATGTTTTTGGACTGTGGGAGGAAACCGGAGAACCAGGAGGAAACCCACGCAGACACGGGGAGAACATGGAAACTCCACCCAGATGGGGATTCGAACCCGGGAATCCCTACCTCAGCGCTGGAAATCCAGCTTCCAATTCCGATCTGATGGAGATTCCATGTTCTCCCCGTGTCTTTGTGGATTTTTTCCAAAAACATTGTTTAATGGTAATTAAACATGTTTAATTGGCTGCTCTAAATTGCACCTGTCTAAATTGCCTCTATCTAGTGTGTGTGTGTGTGTGTGTGTGCGTGCGAGCGCCCAACAATATAATGGCGCCCGAAACGTTGATCGTGGAGACCCCTTCGCGACTCTAGTGTTGGATTGAGCAAAGATAATGAGATCTTTTGTCAAAAAACAGTGATTTCAGGTCGTTATGATAATCAGAATTCAACAAATTTAATAGTGGACCTGGAAGAAGTTCTGATTTTTAAAAATAATCAAATCTGATACAGTTTCATGTTTAAACTTTGCTGCTTTTTAAAAAAATATTTTCCACATGTTTTTTTTTTTTGCTCGATTCTGTTATTCACATCATTAGATCATTTTAAGTCATTGCTATTTTTACATTATTTCACTTCCCTTGATTTATTTTACATTTGTTTCTGCTTTTACAGAGAGGTGCAGAGTTCCACTGGCTGGTTCAGTGGTCAGCTGTAGCAACAGTGCCAGTATCCACCGGACCTCTTCTCTGGATGCTCTCACTGGTCCATACTTATCAGGCCAGTGGCCTCGTGACACTATTCATGCTTCCTGTATGCCCTGCATGAGGGACAAAGCCACCCAGGTACGCCTTGTTATCAGCATATCTCATTATCTCAGTATCTCATTTTTTAAAAATCATTTTCATACATTTATATTTGCATTTATGCAACAACAGAAATTGTGATTAATTTATTTTAAATGGGTTAGTAATTTAGGACTGTCGTTTTGCTGTTTGAATGAATTTTGGAAACAATCGTTTAAATATCATATGTCCATATAGGAGGGTGCGGAAGCTTAGTGGTCAGGGGGTTGGGTTGACAATCTAGGGGTTGTGGTTTCAAATCCCAGGTCCACTGACATTACCAATGTGACTCTGTGAGCAAGGCCCTGATGTGTGATATATATATTATATATTAGCATCAGAATACTTTATTAATCCCCGGGGGGGAATCGCATATATATATATATATATGACACCCTGGAAGCCATTCTTCTGTCATTTAGACCATTGTATAATTTGGCTTCATACAAACTTCTTATGACACTCAGCATTTAAATTGACACCATGTTTAAAATAGTAGATACAGTAATAGTAAGATGGTTAGATCTATAGATCAATAGATGGTTGCATGCTTGCAAGTTTTAGAAATGGTTTGGGGAACTGAAAACACATCTCTTTCTCAAATACCTGATATAAAAAGGGGGTGGTGCAGGAGAGGATAATGTTCAGGTTTGTTAATTCCTGTGTAGCTGTTTTTTCCATAACTACTAACTTGTGGCGTTCTCATTTGTAAGTCGCTTTGGATAAAAGCGTCTGCTAAAGGACTAAATGTAAAGTAAATGTAATTCACCTCAATGTATTAAATCGCTCATTGTTTCAAACAGATGTTTTAATGTCAATCTGTTTTTTGTTCCAGCTTATTAAATGACAGAAGTATATGTATTTATATAGTGATATTACTTTTACACCATGTCACCCTCTATTCATGTGTGTTCTCGCCTCACATTGTCCATCATTAACATGGGGTCTGTACCACAGAAAATCTGTGTGTATTCACTGTTTAGAATCTTTGTCACTTGTGTAACATTTAGGACAAACTCTTACATACATGTGCGAACACACACACACCCCTGATTACACCCCTACCCTTGTCTAAACACAACTTGCGCACCACAGCCAGTAGAAGATTTAATAAAAAAATGTTTTTCAAAAGGGCTCTACCAATTAGCTGTTCCAGTACTAAGCATCTCTGTAACTACGCCTAATGCCACTTTTACCGCATGGTTCTACATGAAACACAGATTTCCATCCACTCTCAGTCCTCTTTCTCAATCAGACCACACAGGTGAGCAGATGTAAACATGTGGTGTTTTCTCTCGAAGCAGCTATTACCAGTGATTAGTAGCTTTATATGTGGTTTTCCTGCATGTCTTGACTCAGTTTGTGTGTGGAATTTTTAAACAGGCACACAAGGCAAGATCTTGTGACATGATGCTGTTATGCAGATCAGCATAGTTTTTTTTTCTTCTAGCCTTTTTTTTTTAAATTAATTAATTTATTTTTTTGAAGCTTTTAAGTTTTCTTTATAAATATGGAATAATTTCTTGTCATGTTATTTTAAAAGAGTGTGCAAAATTGTAAATAATTTAGGGTGAACAAAGATAAGTGGTGTGTGTTGTATGCGTGTGTTTGTGTGCGCGTTTAAAGAAGAAGGAAGCCTCTCCCTGGATTGCTGAGAGATGAACGGAAACAGAAGCATATTTTTGGTGAAGGCAGAGACTGGCTACCATAACAGTCTCATTCCTTCTTAAAGCCTCGTCTTTTTTTCCTCTGAACTTTTTGAACTACACCTGAGTTATATCTGGATTTGGTTCCCGTGAACTATATAGTGTGTGCAGTTTGCATACTGAAATGAAGCTTCTTTTAAACTATACAGAGATGATCAGAAAGTAAACAAGAAGGTTCCAAACCATTGGAGCACAGTTTCACAGACTGAGCCAGTCACTCCTTGGCCAAAGTGTGTAAAATCTATTATACAGGCAAAACAGCATTTTTTTATTTGACCTACATTGTTCTTAAGCAGTCAATGCATTATTTCACTGAAAATCGTCAAATCGGGCTGTGATGGCTCAGTGGATAGGGTGTTTGGGATAACAATCTGAAGGCTGAGAGTTCAAATCCCAAGTCCACTGAAGTTGTTGGGCCTTGGGCACAGTTGTTGCTGTGCTATGGCTTACCATGTACTTTGACCTCAACCATCAAGTTGCTACAGTTGTTTTTGGATAAACTTTTGCACGACGTTAGGTCATTTAGCAAAGATTTTCGCTGACTGGTGTATAATGTACTGTTAAACCAGACCTAGCTTCTGCTTTTATAACTGTTTTATACCAAGTTCACTGGGGATATTCCTGATGAACTACTTACTTTTGAAGGCTCTTTTTCAGTTTCCATTTAATCAACATGTACTTCATTAATCTATAATTTGATTGTGCTAAGATGGTACACAGCCACAAAGGGACATTGGGTGAGAGTGAATTTATATATATATATATATATATATATATATATATATATATATATATATATATATATAAACTTTTGTGAAGTAATTAAAAAAAGTACAGTATAATAAAAATATAAAATCAGTATGTAAATAATAGAATTCATGAAACAGAAAAACTATAAAAACACTCTATTTTCCCTGCAATGTAAATGGTTAATGGCTGACTTTATCCAGCAGTTTTATAAAATATGAAAATCTTCTTAAAGAGTCTAATGCTGAACATTTGTTTAAATGACAGTCCTGGATTTGCTGGATTGATTTTCTTGGCCGTTCATTTAAGTTATATTATTTAAAGTGTGACTCTTCTAGGTGGGCCTGTGTTGCTTCCTTTTAAAGCACTGTTATTGAAAGCAGGATAAGCAGATTAAACAGGATATGATTTCATAGTTTTTCTGTTAATTAAATGTCTTAATCACTTTAACCACAGTGGAGCCCTCTCATCACAGCACTGGTGATTATGGTATTGGAGTCTCCAGAGTCTTGTGTTATTGTCCAAGTGCCTACATGTTTGCCTGTGAGTGTACACTATGCTTCCTCCGGAGATCCCAAACCTCCACCCATCTCCCTCTGTCAGCAACCAGTCTTACTGTGAGGGCTAAAGAACACAGGAACTGACAAGCCAGTGAGCAGACAATGTGGAATTTTCTGTGGAATTTGCAAAGCCCCGTCTTTCGTTCTCACTGCTACATCAGGCCAAAATAACCAGATCTTGGATCGGTATGGGGATGCGAGTTGCCACAGAGTTGTGCTTACACCTAGTGACCAAGCAACAGTGCAGAATGAAACCTTTGCTTCTCTGCCTGCTTGCTTTACCCAGGAGAGAAATATGCAGTAAAAGCCTGGCTCCTAACTCTCACCCTCTATATAATCTCTCTGATTCTGTTTCTATGAGAGAACAGGCATGCGGCTCTCTTCAGCATGTGCCACGAGGTCATACTTTAATTCATGAGCCTTATTTTGTTTAACTGTAATGTAGTATGCCCATGAATCATATATTCATGTTCTGTGCCAGTCTTTGTCTGGAACCATGAGAAAGTTAGCAAAGGGAAGTTTTTCCAAGCTTTACATGAGCTTTTCACTACAGGCAGCCATAATTAAGCTAATACAGAAACCTGATCAGACATGTGCACAGGGAAGCCTTGCGAATATGCGCTGGCAGTAGGTGTTTAAAATGTTCAAAGTTAGCTTTAATAAAATGATGTCACCTTCACCCAAGTCTCTTTTAATCCTTGTCTGTAACATCTAGAGCTTTCGCATGTTATAAAAGGCATTATCCATGTAGCACACTGGTTTCTTTATTTGTGATTGTGTTTCTCGAGTCATTTTCAGCACTGCATATGAGAACTATTTCAAGTCAACTTTTAAAATAATACTGATATTTCACACAGTTGTTTAGCTTTGCATATAACCAAGCTGCTCTGGTTTAAAAAGAAAGCAGATTATGTATTCTGGAGTTCATTGCTTAATTAGGGGGAAATTTAAAGAAGACAAGTCAGGGAATCATATGTTGGGATGAATGAGGCCCGATCAGAAAGGATAAGTGGGTATTTTAATGTGTTGATATTCAACAAAAGCCCAGCGTTGTCTTTTTCCAATAACAAAATATTATTTCATGTTCACATTAAGTAAATAGCAAACAAGGAACATGTAATACAATGCACTGTTCCAGTAATATGACACTGTTTAGTTAATTATTGCATAATAATCATTTAATTGTAATTATTAAAATGAGTAATTCTCTTATCCCTAATTGTGATAGATCATGTATCAAAAATTTTAAGTGTAGTTGAATTGTATTAATCAATAAATCTTTTTCAAGGTAATAACAGTTTACAATATAAACACATTATATATTCATGTTTTGGCCATTTAAATCCAAACTGTGAAAACCAGCCATGAACAGAATCTGTTCCACACCGTGTCTCTGCATTGGACGACTCTTTCTTGCAGCTAGCTTTTGTTGCCTTTTAACAAGAAGGAGCTTTTTTGTCATGCTAATCCCCCTCCCCGTCCTGACTGATGGCTTGAAAATTGCTGCCATTTTCTGTCGCTAGTATGTTGTTAAAAGCCTGTAGTGAACTTGGCCCTTTCTCATTGACATACCTTCTGCTGCCTGCAGAAAGCTAGTCATGGGTGAATTATTGTTCAGCTGAAACAAGGGTGTCGTTGGTGACCAGCGTGAGCTATGGCTTAACTGGAGATCAGTCCATGCGTCTTCAGGCTCAAGTGTGCACTCTGACAAGCTCATGCTGCCAGCAGTAAGAATGCTGAGTGCTGAGGCGTTGTTCCTTTGTGCTTCTGTTTTCTGATACGTTTAGCATATTGAGTCTGAACTGTACACATGTACTCTGGAAGTTTGCCAGTGCAGCTTTACAGATGTCCTTTTGTGTTTATACAGAAATATATAGAGAGTCAAATGACAAGCAATGCAAATACTGACATTTACATACTGGAGCTGTTCCCTTTTTGTCTTAAAGCATACCCCCAACTGGCCAGCTTTCAAATGAGGTGTTTCTTTCTTTGTGCTTTCCTTTAACTCACCATTATGTTAATTATCCTCCAATTTTTGTGACCTTCTTCCTGAGTTACCAGTTGCAGACAGACCTCCCCTCATCGACCAGAGCATTAAAGCAAGCTCAATTTCAGACCCTGTACATAATGCGCCTTTTGTGTCACCAATAATCTACTCTCCAACTGTAACTCCATCCTGCCAATTTTCCATACACATACTTTAATGACTGAGACTAAAGCAAATGTTGTAGATCTGACCTAAATATAATAAAATTAACCAGAACTGACTTAATTAAAAGATTTGAAAAAAACAAAAAGTGGTTTGAAAGATTCCAAAATCGAGTCTGTTTTAAAAGAAATCTGATGATTACAGTTGTCTTATCAGATCAGGACTCATCATATTGGCTTTTAGGACAGCTGTTCGGGTTTTAGTGTACTCTGCACTCACATTTTCATGTTACACTTACAGTAACTTTTATGATGCAACATTTACAGCTTCCACTCCTTTGGAATTCCTGTCCACAAGATTTTGGGTTGTGTCTGTGGGACTTTTACCCGTTCAGAGCATTTGTCAGGTCAGACACTAATGTTGGTCTGGTTCATAATTTGCATTCTTCCACAAGAATCCTGATCAATGATGCCTTTATGTATGCTGCCTTTTGCACTGAGCCACAGATCTTGATCAGAAAATAGCCTTCCCTAAACTGTTTTCACAAAGTAAAAAAACATTGGTGTTAAAAATGCATAGCTATATGTTTTGAATTTTTACATGTGGGGTTTAAATATTGTGTTGGTTAATTTGCCTGTATGTGTGTTTTGTACTGAACACTGACAGATGATGAATCCAGTGCTGTTTTTTCACTTTAGAGCCACATTTTGCTTCAACCACAGCTACATGTTCTTTATCTACTTTGCCATGTAGATGGTGGAATAATTTTTAACTTCTACTCAAATTTCATGTTGACCCAAAATGCATTGCTCACTTCAAGTCCATTCACAGATGTGCTTTTAGGTTTGGGTCAGGACTCAATCCACTATTTAAGAAAAACCTTTCTGTACTTGCGCTCTTAGTTTTGTGTTTGGAATTGTTTAGTAAAAAAGCTGGAACATATTAATGAACCTGCATGTCTTCAGCGCTCTAATAGATGGCTGCATGTCTTTTTTTTCATGAATTTGAATGTGTTTAGTAGAATCAGTTTTCCAATTCTGTGAGAAATTCTGTATGATATCACCATGCTACAAAGAAGGTATTTTGTGTTTTTGTTGTGGCTGCTTTAAATTCAGTCTTAAAAGTTAATTATTGGTCTCATAAAGCACTTTGCTTCCATGCATTACCATATTTTAATCTTTGCAGCCCAGGAAGGCATTTAAACCCCAAAGTTACATTGTGTGACATTGGATCTATTGCACCATAGTCCTGTCGACATTCTGTTTTGAAGTGTACACAGTATTTAAAGGATGGCAAATGGATTAACTAGCATTGCTAGGAAACCCAGTAAAGGCCCAGAATGGAAATTTGAACGTACTGTAAAGCCACAGCTGCGAAACAGGGGACCCTTTGGTGTGTGTGCATGCGCAAATTCAAGTGTGCATAAGAGAGGGAGAGAGAGCATCCCTGTCCTGTGTGAGTCTTGGTCTTGGCACGCCTAGCAGCCAGATGCTCCCCCCCTGCTCTGTGCAATGTGCCGCCGTGAATTCGGCACAGCTGCTGAACAGAGCCGTTCTTGTGTGTTGAGCCACGCTGGAAATCTTAAAATCGTGGGAAGGAGGAAGTGATGGCTGGCGTGTAGCCTGGCCTCAGAGCGTGCCTCGGGAACGCAACAGCTCCGCTATGCACCACACATACAACAGACGTAGTCATGAAGCAGCAGTACTGAAAGAAGAGCCCAGTAACACACACACATGCACACACTGAAGCCATAGCAGCAAAGTGGAGTGTCCATTATTAATCACCAGTCCACTGTGTGGTCAGACGAGCATGGGCCAGACAGGAGGTGAAGATTAGAATCAGTGTGATAAGGAGCCAAATACACTGGAATAAGCTTATACAGTGTGGATTATGACAAAATTACATGCTGATCAAGAATGTCAGTGTTGCTCTTCACATAAATATGGTTTATCTTGTAGCTGCTTCATCTGGGCAACGTGAAGGAATCTTTCTCTTATTTGCACTATAAATCAGTTTCAGTTCAGTCTTAAGCCCATTGCACACAGGCATGGCAAGCACAAAGCCAACTAGTTATTAGTTGGGAGGGCTGCACAGTGGTGCTTATAAGATTTTAAACTTGTACTATATTAGCTCATAAATTGAACCTAAAACCTAGGTAAATATTAGATAATCAAATATTAGATAATTATCAGTGGCAAAAGTATATAAACCTTTAATTTCAGTATCTGGCATGACTTGGATAAATCTTTGCTCCATCCATTATGCTGGTGGACAACCTTCCATAAACTGTTCGTTTCAGATCCATACATATCGTTGTGTTGGATTAAGGTTGAAACATGTCATTTCATTTACTTTATACTTTTTCAGTCGTTCCCTGGTCGAATGATTTGTGCATTTATAGTCGTGGCTGTATGAATTACTTGAGATGCAGCTGAAGGACATTTTTCTTTAGAATTTGCTGGTATTAATCAAAATTCCTTGGTCCAGCAATGAAACAAATTGTCCAGGCCCAGATGCAGCCCAAACCATAATACAACCACCCCTGTGTGATGCGTTTTTAATGCTGGAATACAGTGTTTTTTTCCTAAGATCTAAGATTCCCAATGCCCATGCTGGGGAGAATGTTTCAGGCACTGGGCAGATACACCAAGGACAGGGCGCCAATCTATCACTGGGTGCACACTCACTCACACAGACACATTCTACATGGGGCAATTTGGAGAACTCAATTGACTTGATCCATGTTTTTGGACTGTGGGAGGAAACCGGAGAACCTGGAGGAAACCCACGCGGACACGAGGAGAACATGGAAACTCCACCCAGATGGGGAATCCCTAGTGCTTAGAAACAAACGTGCTAACCACTAAGCCACCGTGCCGCCCTATATATTATATATTCCTGATCTGTTACCTCCATTGATTTTTCAGAATTTTCTTTGCTGACTTTGGTGTTTTCATGTAGCTCTGCCTTTTTTAAAATAAATTTACTTGTAGCCTTGTTGCCTTTGCCCTTTTTTTTGTATGGCTGTGTCTTCTTTTCTTTCTTTGGTCTTCGAACTTTCCTGCTTTGCTCTCTGTGAGAAATTTCCATGCTGATGTGCGTGAGTGAGTACACATGTTTGCATGCTTATGAAACAGTGTTTGTGTCATTTCAGCTGTCACATGGTTTCAGCAACTGTGAAGTGCTTGAGCATGTATTTGATCTGAACAGAATAGTGTATGAAACTGCTTTATACAGATTATTAACATACAATTTATCACCAGTTAAAATGGTCTAGTCACTCATCCTTGTTAGCCAGTTTAGTCTGGTATGTTTAACCATTTATTGTTCGTTCATATCAGCCTCACTATCAACTTACCCTTAAAATCTCTGTTCACAAGGAGTTTGTTTAGCCCTGCATCCTGGATTTGTTTAGTGTGGGTAAATAGGGGAAGTTAGTAAGGGCTTTGGGTTCTTTAGATTGGAACTAAGCCAATTTATGCAAGGAAGCATATTAGGGCACACATCTTTTAAAATACACAAACGCATTCTTCTCACCATCTACAGGGATTTGTATTGTTATTGATAAGTGTATTGATGTCATCAATTATGCCTTGTTGATGACTGAAATTCATCTGACTAGACTGAAGGTAAAATTTGAGCTCCTTCACTTTTTGGAGCTAAAATCTGCTTTCCTCTTTTGACTTCTGCTTTAAACACATCACCGGTCATGCACAATCTTTCTGTTCCAGAGAAGTCTGAAGAATGCACTTTCTTATATTTACGTTTACATTTACATTTGGTCATTTAGCAGACGCTTTTATCCAAAGCGACTTACAAGGTGAGCACAGGGTTAATCACAACACCCCTGGAGCAATGAGGGTTAAGGGCCTTGCTCAAGAACCCACACTGGTAACTTCAGTGGACCTGGGATTTCAACCCCCAACCTTTTGATAACCCAACACCCTAACCACTGAGCTACCATCACCCTATATTTCAGTCATATGAAATAATATCACATTTAATATTGGGTCACCATGCGTGTGGGGATGATTAAAGTAGGACTTTCACAGGTGCTGCTTTTTCAACCATTCAAAGCTGAAATTATTGGTATAGCTATTATCATTTTGAATCCAACCATGGAAAGTGATGATTTCCCCTGTGATTGACTCCATCATTCAGCTGGCCACCTATTCTTTTTTTAATCATCTTTAAATCTTTAAACACTTGCAACACAGTGTAGCTTAATCACATTACTACTAGTAGCAAATAAAACTAAATGTTGACTGGAGAGTTTTTAAAAATAATAAGCGGACACACCTCTTAATCTTTAAATTATTTTTTAGTGTTTTATTATTATTATTATTATTATTATTATTATTATTAGTTTTATTATTGCCACAGTATAAAATCAAGTATATGGCAACATGTGTTGGACAACAGTATGCCTTCAGCATTGTAGGAAATGTTTAATACATAATTATTTACCAGTATGACAATACCCCACTGCACAAAGCACATTAATGGGTGAGTTTATGCCTTAACACCTGTGGAATGAATTAGTAGGGAGACCCTCTTATCTGAGCTATTTGAGTGAATTGTTAAGTGTTCTTCTTGTCGTTGCTTCTCTTATACAGAAATGACATAATTTTGGTTATTTCTGACTGCTGGTCAGTGAAATTAAACCACGATAAGCTGGAATGTTCTGAAACTGTCTACCTCTGACTAATAATGCACTTTATCATCACATTATTGTACAGTATGTACCAGGATATAGCCAGTAGTGTAGTTGGTGTGTGTGTGTGTGTGAGAAAGAGAGAGAGGTCTAATTAATAGTTTGGTGTATAAACACACGAACTTGTTTATGTTGTGCTTTTGTGTGACCTATAGGGCTGAGGACAAAAATCTGTTTGAATACACACATTGTGGGGACAACTCCTTTCTAATGGGGTGAAAATTAAGTCTGTGTTGAACTAATTTGGCAAATTGGCAAACTGTATTGGTAAATTTAGGACTGTATGGGGTAGTAAGTGTGTGTGTATGTATGTATGTATAATAATTATTACAAAGTTATTAAGTATAGATTCCTTTAAATAGCTGATCTGCTGGCTGGCCAGCTGAGCTCGCAGTGGATTTAGGGTAGAAAGGATTCTGTATGGACACATCTGGACTTGCCTAAAAGCTATTGATGAACAAAGCTGCTGACTGGGAACGACAGGCCGAGCCCCACTGCATGTTTGTCGTGATTTGCATCAGCCAAGACTAAAGAAAAGTGTGTCAACACATTTTCTTAATGAATGCATTCAGTAATCGGTTGGCTTTCCAGGGTAAGGGTGTGTATGAGAAGTATAATAATAGTACACAAGGTACACAGTCTGTGGGAAACTTAATGCACTTTTTGTTCAAATTGTTTTTTATTTCTTTAATAATATTGATTGCATAAGCAGTGGAAGCAGGTCGTGGTGTGAATGTCACAGGTGCTGTTTTTGCAGGGATTCAGACAAAAGCGTTCCCATGGTCCGTAGTCTTTCCAAGGCAAATTAAATTTATTCAATTTCCTAAGCTGGTAAGTTCTCCAGGATGTGTTTCCCCCAAGTTTTACACACACTGATTTGAGCCTCAACTGTTTATTAATTGGGGGAAAATAAGCGGTTGCTACAGTGAACACTGGGCCATTGTTGTTTTTCAGAATATGTAATACAGACATATGTATACCAGTGTGAGAGTTTTTAAGGGTGATATTAGGCAAGTGTGTCATTTGCACGTGCTGTGCGCTTGACGTGCTTCTGATAATTATGAGATTCCCTAACTTGTTAGCTGTATTAGCCTTGTGGCCCAAGGGCAAAACCTTAGACACTGAACATGTCTCAGCTGTTTAACTACTGTCTTGGGAGGAATAAGTGCTCATTAAATTCTTTGGCTCAGCTATACTTTTAAAGGGCTTTTGTATGGGTGTGTGTTATATGGTTTAAACAGCGGTAGTGCCTGCATGCTGCTAGTCCCGGGCATGCTCACTCACACACCTGTAACCACACTGCTCATGTAAAATGAAAGAAGTAGAAAATGGTAACGATGTTGTGCAGTTGTAGATGTATGCATTTTAAGTGATAAGGGTGAGCTGCAACATGGGTTGAGATAATGGGCTTTTATCAGGGACCTTGGAAAAGAGGTGGCTTTCATAATTTTTAAGACAGGACCTGCATAGCACATTGTAATGGTTATATGCCTTTTTTTGTTACCATGGCTGCTATTAGTTATTTTTGAACACCAATATAAAGATCTAAATATCTTTAACATTTGTGCCATGGTGTTTTGAAATGGTTCTATCTACTATTGATGTCACTAGTAGAAAACATACCTGTTTGATTTTCCTGAACAAAAATATGTAGTTTAATCCATATTACTTTAATATTAAAAAAAGTGAAGTGCAGTTTTGCTTCCTGTACTTACACACAAAGGAATTTGTCCTCCACATTTAACCCATCCGTGCAAACACACACATGGACACACTGAGTGGCGTAAGCAGCCCTGTATACAATGCCTTTGGAGAAATTGGGGTTAGGTGCCTTGCCCAAAGGCACTTCAGCCATAGTAATATGTGAAAATATAGCCAGGACCCTTTAGGTCACAAGGCTGGTTCGTAAACCATATAGCCTACAACTGTCCCAGATACAGATGCAGTGTAGTTCATCTATTTCAACAAACTTTGCTGTCCATGGAGTCTGTTATGTAGTGGTCAGGACCCCCCACAAAGCAGATATCATTTGGATGATTGATGACCTCAACAGCTCTTCTGAATTTCACCCACTCCTACCAGCTCAGCAGCGCACAATAAAAAACCACATCACTGTCACATCAGTGCTGAGAAACAGCCACCCGAATAATATGTGCTCTGTGGTGTCAGTGTGGGTGTCCGTGCCATTAAAAAACAGGGCAAAGGGGACTTAAACAGATGGACTACAGTTTACAAGTGTAGTACTACAGTATATTCTTCTATATGGTAAGTGGAACTGATAAAATCGATAAAAAAGTACATAAAGTGGCTTGTGGATGTTTGTATTTTAATTAATATTGCAAAAACTACTGTAGACTTGAAGGTTCTGACAATAGAAAGAAACCAAAAGGAAAACGTAAAGAGGAAATCTACTGGTTAGCTGGTGGTGATTACAAAGCTGCAGTGCCCTTGTTTTGCAACCATAGGAGAAACGCTTGATTTCCTCAGAGGGGCACATCTCATTGCATTGAATTAGATGTGTATTATCATATTTAAAGCTAATATACAGGTGATGAATTTAGCTCATTTGTGGTTTTCTCTATTGTTTTTGAGCTAGCTTTAAGTTACTTAAGTTTAAGGGTTTTTTTTTTCTTTGTTTTTTTCTTTTCTTTTTTTGCAGTTGCAACTGGATATAACATTTTGACCCGATTTAGTTTCCATCTTCCAACTTTCTAACTGAGCAACCGCAGAGTGAACAGCCAAAATCAATTGTATGATTATTTAAACCGTTAATGACTTGCCTTCATGTGGTCTCTGAATGTTAGTGCTGAGTGGGTTGAGGGCAAGTCACACAATTAGTTATTGCACATGTGAATATGATTATGGTTTACAGTACAGATGGCAGTTGTGAAAGTGTTTTCTACATGCTTGCATTTTGTAGGGTTTTTGAAGCAAACTCGAGTGGAATGTCTGTGGAGTCTCTCGCGGTGACTTCTATTTGTCTGTGACTGGTTTGTCAGCCTTTGTGCTATTTGAATTGCATGAACTGTATATGTGGTACAGGATTGTGGGTAAATTTACTGCATGAATCCACAGGGCTACAGTTCAGCTGAGCAGGGCTGAGACCAGAACTTTCCATGGGCTGTTTGTGAGTCAGGAGAGAAGCGGTAATTATGCGTTATGAGAAAAAGGCAGTTTGGCATGTCAATTCTGTGCAGTGATGCAAACACTTGATTAAGGAAAGATGTGGCGTTATGTTTTCTTATGAACACAATTTCTTCAATTCAGCAAGGCCTTTATGCTTAATGTTGTAAGATAAGCTGCCGCAGATGTGGGACCATGTGTGTAGCATCCACATTCAAACCGAAAAGTTATGATTGTAGTTGTTTTACTTTTCAGTTTCATAAGACTTGATCGCTCCTGTGAGACAGTGAGTGCAATCTTGTTTCTCATCTGCGAGGAGCCTTGCTGTTCTCTCAGGTTTGCTGCATGGGGGTGGGGTGGGGTGGGGGTGGTTAAGCCACCACTGCCACCACAATTTGCTGTAATGATCTTCCGCAGGAATGAGGTTTTTCTTTGTACGACTGGGAGATACGGTCTGTTAAATGATATATTAGATGTGTTTAGCTTGTCTCTGTTTGTGGCTGGTTCTACAGGCCTGGGCTGGTTGTGTTTCCCTATTATATTGTTTGGGGTAAAAAGTCACACTTCACTTCTTTTCTTCCCACCCTTGAGATTTCACAAGATAAGGTGTGTGTTGTGCTTGTGAATTACTGTTCAGAGAAGCTTATGTTCTGGGTGGTTTTAAAGAACCCTCACTTTTTATTACCAATTGAATACATGTTTTCAAATATGCATAACTGACATGTCTTTCAATTTATGGTATGTCCTGTTATTGCAGTTAAGGCTAAAGTTGGTGCTAAAAAGTTAAAAGTGCAGGTAGGTCCACAAATGGATTTATGGGTTTGATGTAAAGGAACTTCATTGACCTACACAAAGTTCTAAACTCAACCTTTTTAAACTCCTGATTGAACTGCATTTCAAAAACAATTAAATCACATCCAGTGTCAACCTGTCATTTACATTGTTTTTGTTTGCAACTCTCTCAGATATCAAAATACTGTAGACATAACATCAGGGATCAACGTCTCGGCTTCGTCCAACATATTTGGGGAAAAAAATGAAACGTTGACTGCATTGTAGAACTTACTGCTGTAAATCAGTTCCAGTTATTAAATGGAAGTACACCCCTGCTGTAATGTTCGAAGTGTAGAAGAAAGCTCTTTGATAACACTCCTCTACGTGGTTACAACAGCAGTGGATTCTCCTCTGTAATATGGGAGTGCCACTTAGCTTTGGGCAGCCCTGTATGCAGCACCCGGGGTGCAAATATGGTTAAGTGTATTACCCAGGGGCACTTCAGCCATAGCACTTTGTGGGATTAGAGATCGAACTGGGGACCTTCAGGTAACAAAGCTGGTTCCTTAACAACTAGCCTGCTATTAATGTGTGGCCAGTCTGAGATCTCCTCATGAATGCATGAGCTGTTGAAAAACATTTGTTTTTATGCATTGTGGGGACTTTATATAGACTTTCTCCATAATAAAGACCATAACAAACCCTAACCATATGACATATTGACATATTGATTTACATAGGGGTTAACAGCTTGCAGTGCCCACAATGTGTCTGTGTGTGTGTGAGAGAGATATTTTTAATGTAGGTTAATCATCTTGACTTGGTGAAATAGTTTGCCAGCCAAAAAAGTATGGTTACCACTGATATGGATGCACTTTATAGTTCTAAAGTCCTTTTTACTTTTAGACTTTTACAGTGCGGATATTGTTTGGGTGGTGGAATACTCTCCTCACTGCAGTGACACGAAAATGTTGATGTTTTAGTGTGATGGTATGACTGGATCAGGCGGCACGGTGGCATAGTGGTTAGCACGTTTGCCTCTCAGCGCTAGGGATTCCCGGTTCGAATCCCAATCTGGGTGGAGTTCCCATGTTCTCCCCTTGTCCGCGTGGGTTTCCTCCGGGTTCTCCAGTTTCCTCCCACAGTCCAAAAACATGGATTAAGTAAATTGAATTCTCCAATTTGCCCCATATGTGTGCTTGTGTGAGTGAGTGTGTGCCCAGTGATGGATTAGTGCCCTGTCCTGGGTGGATCTGCCCAGCACCTGAAACGTTCTCCCCTGGATAGGCATGGGGAACCCTACCGCGACCGTAATATAGGATAAAGCGGAAGATAATGGATGGATGGTATGACTGGATCAAACACAAAAGGCTTCTGAAGTTCTTGAACTCTGTGTCCATTATAAGACACATCTACCTTGTTCCAGTGACATTGTGCCTGTCATTAAGTACCTATATATGTCTGCTCATGTACCCATAGCTTCATATATACTTGTGTGAGGGTAAGAATATATCCAATAATAGACTGTGAGCTCCATCTGCAGAAGGTTCTCAGCCCCAAAGGGTAGAGTTAAAATGCTTAACTATCTAATAAAGTTTCTGATCATTACTTACACCAATTAACAGAAAGTCACGAAAGTAATCAACAGATTAATCAACCACAATTGCTATTTGTAGCCTTATATTTGATCTTTTATACAAATATATATTTGTATATTTGATCTTGGACAATAAAGCCTTCATTCGTTTTTATCTATTAGGAGATTCTCTGTGTTGTTAGTTAGAAGGGTGACAGTAGCCATGTAAGCTGAGCAGCAGCTCCAAAGTGTTTAGGTGCTATACCCTCACAATCATTACGGATGTGTGTGTCTGTGTGTTCGTGTTACTTTTTGGCAACTGTGCACTTGCACTTTGGTACAGTCTTTAAGTCGCCACAGTCTTTAAGCAATCAAGCAACCACAGTAAAACAAACAAAAAAGGCTGCAAAGCAATCAGTATGCCCAAATGGCCAGAAACAGGTTTTTTATATTCATTAAATCAAGTAAACCTATGATTTTTTTCTATGACTGTGTTAGTTGACATGTCATTTTGGAGATGTAAACATGATGTTGAAACTTTAAATGCTGTGCAAATGTCAAACTTGGTAAGGCCTATGTGTGGTATATTGTAAACTGAAATTCCTTTTGAATGATTTTTTTCTGTGTTTTGCTCAGACCCCTAGTGCCTGGACAGATGAAAGTGAAGAGAAGCGGCAGAACTCGCACCAGCGCTCAGCATCGTGGGGCAGCACTGACCAGCTTAAAGAGGTTGGGACACTTCACCCCCATCCTCTTGTATTCAGGATGTCGTCTCATTCTGTCGCCTGGCATTCAGTGGGGTACAGGCGCGGGGCAGCCTGCTGGTGGAGGCCGCGTTGGTCAGGGGTAGAATAGTGCAATGTGTCAGTCAAGTGAATCCAGCATGTTGTCGTCTAACAATATAATATGCTTCTCTGCGTACAAGTGTGGGGGAGCACCCTGGCTTTCTCTTCCACACCCTCTCCAGCAGCTTTATAAACTGACCTATCTATTCAGCCTTTATCTCTGTGCTTCTCTTTTCACTTCCCCACCGAGAGGTCCTCCCTAAAGGCGGGGGCCTTGTCACATTGTCGATTAATTCCACATCCTGCGTGACCTTGCTCTTCTTTCTAGTCCTTAAGAGAAAACTTTGTCTGTGCTTTAGTTCTGCCTGTTTCCACTATAGCCTCATTTGAGCCATGTCAGCACAGAAACCCCCTTCAACAGCTGTCAGTTATCAGGACAGTTATTATACTCTGTCATAGTGATGTCCGTAACAAATAAAGCATTGGTTTGTTTTTTAATGCGACTCTTAAAAAGTAAACTACTCTGTGCTAATCACATTTCCAACTATTCACTGCAGCATGAAAGATACCTGGAGCTTGTAATTGTGCTGACACCTGTGAAAGGGGCTGCTCTGTAATAATGATAAAAGCGATGTGTATGTTAGTTAGGTTAGGCACTAATAACAAACTTCATGTGTTTTTGATTTGCGCCATTTATTTTCCTGTAATTAGCCCATCCCGTTTCTGTCGTGCTACATTTTGATTTACATGCAGATTTAGTCTACATCCACATTATAAGTTTTTTTTTATTATTATAATATTTACTTACATTGTTGGGTTCCTACCAGGAGTCATTTCAAAGTGCCACAGTATTGTTTATTATTAGTCATAATAGTATTAGTCATAATTTAATTTGTATTGAGGTAATATAAGAATTCAGTATTCACATATAAGTGACTTTAGGGTTGACATCTGCTTTCTGTTTAACCCTGTTCAGAAAGCTATATATCCAGATTTTATATATATTTTTTATATTTTATATATCCAGATTTACATTAGTGTGGCTATAGTGTTAAAAGCCTTGCTTCGACTCAATTAGGATGGGCAATTATTAACGTAGTGCATCAGGTGCTATATATATTAATGCAAAGTTCATTTAAAACATAGGTCATATTTGTATCTAAGATATTTCTGTCTGCGAGTTATTTAGTTGTATAGATGCAGGTGAAGACACTGCATGGTACAAATGTACAAAAATGTACAAATATTGTCACAATATAATGATAATGATTGTTAAACTGGGATTCTGCCACATCATTGTTTTTTTTTTTTTATTAAATCGGTGCATTAAAGAAATGGGACAAAAAGACCCAGACAAATAACAAAATAAATGCCATAACTAATTACCAGTAAATGTAAACTAAATACCTCAGTGAACATGAATCGATGTTAATTTTCTCTGAATGTGTATTTATGTTTAAAAAAGTCAGCTTTATACAAACCAACAGAAACCAGAGCTCTTTGTCTTCAAATGCTTATTAGAACAAATTAAAGCTCCATTTTCTTTTATAAGTTTTTTTTTTTGATGATGTGAGAATGTTTGCCTACAATCACAGTGTGACTTTCAATCATGGATGTGGGATGTTATACATTTGATACAACTGAAAATCACTAACAATGAATAATGAAACATTACTAGCATGTCTTTTTGTTTTGTATGTGTCATGTAGTGGGAACCAAAATCTGTTTAGGGGACTCGTCACCACTAAGTAAATTGTTTTCAGATGAAGACATATTTTTAGGGTGGGGTTAGGTCAAGGCTGGCAATAGATATGGATAAACATTGTCACCAGAAAATAAATGGAAGTCCCCAGAATGAATGAACACACAACAGTGAGTTTGTGTATTTTCCAGCCTCAATTGAGTTAATCATTCTCCTGCAAGTCACTGGGTCAAACCTGTTCTCCCTCATACACAAGCTTGTGTGATGGAGGCCCAAACATACAGCTCATCTGTTTCTCGTAGCCTGCACTCCTGACCTAACGTTAGCCTATTATACACACACACACACACACACACACACACACACACACACTCAGACATATTCATACCTCCTGGTTTGGGAATGTCTCTTTTAGAGTTAGTGAGCTGCAGACCATTGTAGCTTGTCTCAAAGACATTGTGTTAACCTGTAATTAGCTTCTGCACTCCATGTCATTAATAATTTAATAATTAATTGTGACAGTTGCTTCATTTTACCCAGCATGTCCCCTTTATTTTAATATATATGTCTTATGTGTGTAGGTAAGTAAAGAATTAGTTATATACAATTATATGTAGTGTTGCATAAACAGTTACAGTACTGTGATGCATAACGTGTGTCATACAGTCACTTTAACTAAAATTAAGCTTACTGAAGCTGCAGAGAGTAATCACTAATCTCAGAAATATGTAAGGAGCCATGCTGGCTGTGTGGGGTCTTATTGTTTTTTTGCACTGTGCTCTCTCTACTTCAGCCTGCTCATGTGTCTGCATGTGCAATAGCACAGGCCTCCCACTACAAACAAATACTACATTTATGTGTCTTACTGGTGTGGTTTGTAGCCTTTGTCAGGCCATAACATAAAACAGTGTAGTTATGAAAATAAACCTTTTTTAAAAGCAAAGACACAAGAGACCAAAAACAAGTATGCTAAAATTGCTCTCTCTCTCTCAGATTGCAAAGTTGAGGCAGCAGCTCCAGCGCAGTCGACACCATCGTGATAAAGAACGTAAATCTCCTTTCAACGGAAGCCATGCTGCATTAAACCAATCACAGGTGAGCTCATTACATAACAATGCTGTTGAAAAATATAGTGCACATTATGTAGTGTTCTGGACTGTATTGCAAAAATGTGACATTACAACGATATCACTAAGTACATTTGTTTTCTGTCATTTAATAAATTGGAACAGGTGAATTCTGTTTTTTATCATAATGATAAGGATTAATTGCCAAGCTCTGTTGTTGCATACTTGTTTTTGAGTCATAATACGTAATGTTGTTAAACTGATATGAGTCACAGCATTTAACTTTACCTGGTCATGACATGTTACCATGTCGTATCTGATGTTGCATAAATGTATTAGAAACGTTTTAAACGTTACCTTTTTCCTCATAATTTAGCTGGTATAGGTGTAGGGGGTGCTTATCTCTGTTAAAGTGAATTCATATTTCAAAAGACACTTCAGCAATGCTTCATATCCACTCCTTAGATCAATGTGCAACTGCAAAATTCTAAACTAACCCAGTTACCCAGCCCTTACTTATGTGTGTGTGTGTGTGTGTGTATATATAAGGCTTTCTAGCTTAGAGACACAAACCTATGACTTTCAGTTTGTGCATTCATTTTTTTTTGTCCTGACTTATTATATGGATGTTTAATAGTATATCTAATGAGGAAGCAGGTTCCCTGCACTTAAATAATGCAAATATTATAGTGATTAGCTCTGTCCTAGCAATGACGCTAAGGAAAATCTATAGGGTTTTTTGAAAACATGTTCGGTAGCCATTTACTGAACGTGAGTTTTATTTTTGAAAGGCATTTTTGAAATGCATTTTGTGGTCTAATACATAAGCTCACTGTTCCTGTTTTTATTTGTAAATGTTTGTTTAAAGAGGACATTAAAATATATATTTAAAGCAATAATGGCTTTATAAAGTTAAATATGATCTTACAAAAGATAAAGTATTGGCAAACACTTCTTAATCATCCAATTCTGGTCTTGACACAGGTGGATGCATTTTGGATGATTGCATAACTTTATGGGAACAGTTTGGGGAAGGCCCTTGTGCACAACGACACTTATTAAGCACTGAACAGAAGAACAGAGTTTAGAGGAATTGTGTTTCTAAGTTAGCAGGTGCTGGAGTGATCAACAATCTCAACTGTCTTTCTGTGTGGCTTTCTCAACGTCCTTTTCTTTTTCTCTTCAGTTTTCATTTTCTCACTTCTCTTCCTTCAAGCTGAGTTCATACCACTGAGGCAAAGCAGCTGTAAACCTCCCTGGGTTAAGATGAAGTGACATAAATCACTTTGGCATTGTGGGAACTTCCAAAAGCACCACGTAAGCTCAAATCTCACTCGGAATGGCTCTGGAGAGCCTTAACAAACGATGCATTATGGGATGTAGTGACACTGTTGATTGACAGGAACTTATACTAGGTTTAGTGTGCCCTTCAGTCCAGAACTGGATTGTTTATACAGGCAGTATCCTTAATGAACTGCCAGGATGCATAATAGCCATGAGAATTAGTTGACGGCTTGTTGTAATAGACACCGCGCATGCTCGCATGTTCTCACAAAGAGATCTGGGAGTGTTGGTGAGGGTGAATGTCTGTGAGGTTTGCTCTGAAAGCGCTTGTGATGGGACTTAATCAGTGAGGCCAGGTGCAAGCATGAAGGCTCTTGAGGGTGAAAGGCTTCTCTTCATCACGGATGAAACTGGTGAATAAATTATACCGATCACATTTGGGTTGGCCTCTTTCTCTCTTTTTTCCCTCACTATGTTTTGTGTTTGCTCATGAATTAGACCCACGTGTGGCAAACGCTCTGCTCGCTTGCTCTATACTGTACCGGAGCTGCCAGCCGGTCAATTAAAGGCCACACTCTGTCCGGCTGTCCCTCTCTGTGGGTGTGGGTGACGGGAGGCCAGCTTGTTGTGTGGCTCCTTTTTTTTTTTGTATGTGTGTCCGAGTGCCTGTGGCGAACTAAAGCACCATCTGTCACTCTACTGCGTAGAACCGGCTGAACTGTACGGAGCTGGGACTTTTTCTCTCAGAAACACAAACAACAGGCTTAGATTGCTTATGAGCCTGTACGATGGGCTGAAGTCATTGTACCATAAACAGAAGTGTGCCATTAGCCCTACAATAATGTTGAGAATAGGCAGGAATGCTGGATTGTTTTAGGAGAGCTCTTAGTTGTTTTTGTTGCAAGATTTAAAAACGATGTTTATTTTTGGTCCGGCCTGAAGTTTTCTCAGTGGATATCTCCTTCTGTGAGCCTCACGTACGTGTTCTCGTTTTGCCGTGTTAATTATTACCTTCTGAACAGGGACCTTTATCTAATAATGAGGAGTTTTTATTTGCCATGGCCTTCAGATCCCTGTACATCCCCTTTTAGTAGTTGTTTTCTGCATGGAGTTTTTATTATTAAATGAGGTTTGTTTGCTTGGGGGGGGTTGCTTGGCTGAGACGGAGGCTGCTTTTCTGTTTCACATTAGCCCTAATGGGAAGCAGGTGCGTGGGAAGGTTACAGGCATGCCTGTATAACCGGGTCTGCTAATCGCAACAGACCTGAGATTATTCTGACCAGGGGAGCAATTGGGACATGGTACTGTGTCAAGCCTGAACCTGGAGGAGGGGGGGGTGTTCTGTATCTGGGGTAAGCTGCATGTTTGTCAGTGTAAAAATAAGGGTAATGTGAAGTGCTTGGCTGCTTCATTAGGGTAAATACTTAAGAAGATTGCCCTCTTTTATGGTAATGCCTTTTTATATGATCAGTGAACTGTAACAGTCGCATTGAATTGAAGTGGTAGCATATGACAACTGTTCCACAAAGGTGTGTTTGTCCAGGAAATGTGCATTTGTCTAATTTCTAATAATCTTTATGAAATGACAGTAATTTATGACAAGTTTGCTTTTATATATCCACTATAAGCTTTCCACAACAATGCTACACCCAGTATATGCTTGTTGTGAATACAAACAATCCACTTCTTCCTGTCTTGTCTTGCACAGAATGGTGGTGAAATAACAAGTAACTATGACTCTACAAAATGGCAGTCACATTACTTTAAGTTCCACAATAATAATTAGGACCAGTTTTACTGTGTCCCCAAGCCTCGTTGTAAAATCTGAGTAACACTACTGATTTTTTTAGATGCAGTTAGAGTCTATTGTATTTTTTCCTTTTAAGTAAAAGCTTGTTACATTAAAAAAAAATAATAATAAAAGAAAAACATTTTCAATAAACTTGTACGACATTTATTGCTTGATTATCTGCGTTAGGATGTGGGTTAGGTGGCAAGGTGCACGGGTAAGTTTTTCCCCAGAACCATTCCGTTAATTACTCAACTATGTGCAAACATGCTCAGAAAGGCAATTCTGCTCAGCGCTGGTACAAACGACCACACCTGCCCCAAACAGAGGAATTCCCATGTCATGCCATTACTGTTTCTCACTGACCGCTTCATTCTTTGGAAGCAAGGCATGAAGGAACTTAGGGAATATTAACAATAACATGCCTTTATTGTTATAAACATATACAGGTGTACAACACAGCAAAAATCTTTTCTTTGCATAACACAGCTTGATGATTAGGGTCAGCAGTGTCAGCCATGATATGGTGAGGGTTAGGCTCTTTGCTCAAGAACCAATACTGGAAACTTGGTTGACCTAGGGATTAAACCCCCAATTTTCTGACTAGTAGCTCAACACTCCAACCACATATTACCCCAGTATGGATGATTGGCGCACTGTCCTGGGTGTATCTGCCCAACGCCCAAATCGTTCTCCCCTAAATGGGCATGGGGAACCCCCTGCGACTCTAGTAGAGGATAAAACCGGAAGATAATGGATGGATGGAAATATTTAATGCATCTTGATATGTAAATACTTTACAGTTATATGTAATTAATTGTGTTTATTCTTTATATTGATAACCATTTATGTGCAAATACTGATGTTTAGGTAGAATGTTGTGCAACAATGTGGTGTTTAGCATAAAATCTGCATGTCCTCTCTTACCACTTCCAGAAACCTGTTCCTCTGCCCTTTTCTGCTCCTGTCTGGTGGTTCCATCCTCAGCATCCTTCTGCCAACATAAACCTCATTTCCTATCTGTACACACATAACCCACCTTAATCTTGACTTCCTAAATTTGTCTTCCAAACATTTTACATATGAAGCCATGTGTAAATAAATTTATTCCTTAACTTGTCCATTCTCTTAATGCCTCATAAGCCTCCAGCTCTCTCTCCTGTCTTTTGGACAGTGCTGTCGTCTCTAAACCATACAGCATTGCAGGCCTCAGTAATGCCTTAAAAACTTTCCCCTTCTCTCTGGCAGATAATCATCCATCACAAATTACTCCTGAAACTCTTCGCCATCCACGCCACCCTTCTTGCACTTTTTTACATTCTCCATTACTTTGTACACTCCACCCCAAGTATTTAAACTCATTGCCTGGTTTAAATTTGACATTCGTTGATTGAATGTTTAAAATAACATCATGAGCAGCGTAATGTGATTACTTCACGTTGTTGCATTTAGTAAAAAAAAAAAAAAAAAGTATTTTACTATAATTTACTCTTACTGACTGCTATTTTGAAAAGCACGATCCCATTCACAGGTCAAACCTGTCAGCACTTTTCACCGGTGTGGATGTGACAGAAGTAAACTAGCATACAAGATGTGTGTACGTATGTGATTGTCATTTTAAGGTTGTAAAAACCCTGCACGGTTCTTTATGTTTAAGGCCCAGAGCTACTCTGTGGAAGCAGGCCAAAAGTCATACACACACATGGTCTTTCTACTTTTCACTCTTTAGTGAATTTTTATATTTGCTGTGTATCTGTATGCCAGCTGTGGTTCAGAAAATCAGTTATTGTCCATTGCACCTTGACCCTGCTGCCGCAATAAAAATAAGTGCACTGATTAACAGCAAATGAAGCACTTCACTGAAAAGAGTGCACAGCAGCCCCTAGTGTATGAATACAAATGTTACCAGATCTTTGCAAAGCAGGTTTGTTTTTTTTTTTGCTCCAAGAGGGAAATGCTCTAGGTGCCTGGTGCTGTTCCACTTCATTTTGATCAGATTTCAGTTTAAGGAATAAATTCCACTCTGCTGGTTCCTTTTTTGTGGTTTCACATGTGCTTGGGTTAAGAAAACATGAGGAAATATGGGGCTGGTTGTCTACGGTTTTTATTATAATTAATTTGATGGCAAACCACAACAGATGGAGGAGAACTAAATGCAGTTGACACCATGCTGAAATGTTGCAGAGGCTGCGTGGGGTGATGGTGGTGTCAATTCTCTGACTATGTCCTCAGTTTCTAAGGGAAAAAGAGGGTGTGTGGTCGAGCCTTTGTCTTCTTGAGGTCGTCCTCCACAATTTAACGTTGGTAAACAGCCCTGGCCTCGTGAATCTTCAGTTTTTTTTATAAATGCCAGGGTAATGAAATGAGTCGGCGTGCTACTGTGGCCATGGTAGTTATCAGACGCTGGCTATAGTTCAAAGGGATTCTTCTAACTGACCTCTGTGTTTAAAGGCAGGCTGTAGAAACCAGCAAAAACCTTGGAAAGAAAGGTCATGTTACTGGCAGTTAGAGGCTGACTGGAAGCATAAATAAGTCCAAAGCTAGTGGGTATTTACCATTTAGAGCACTTCGCCTCGTCTCCAGTCATTTTCTTCACATAGCGCACACCAAGTGACTGCCTAAAACGGTTTTTATTAATAGGACATTCACATATTGACATTTACTTTGAATTGCACATTTAAACTTGACACAAAGGAAAAGTGGCAGCTGCTCTGCAAATATCACTGTCGGACCTTGTAGGGCCAAAAATGCATTGGTTACAGGTTCTAATATGTTTAGTTTACATAAAACTTTTACACACCATGAACGGTCATATGTTCAGTCCATTTTCTCATCTGTGAAGTAACATGACTACCTTCCTTGGGCATTATTTTCCCCATTTTTATTAGCTTTGGCTTTTCAACAGGTACTGTGACCTCCATTTGTGTGTGTATATTCACAAAATCAACATGTTGCCTGTTCAATTTATAAAAGTATGGTTCATTGAGGTTAACTCCATTTAAGTCTAGCCCAGGTTGGAACAGCGTCTTTCTATTTCTTGCAAACTTTAAGATATGATTTAATACAGCTAAGTTCTATTAAAGTTGTACTACACATCACCCACTTTCACACAATGTTTACTTTTTGTCTTTATAGGCTTCTGCACTTTCTTCATGTTTAGTCCAATGTGATTATACAGCATAGTGTGCTGATTTTTAAGTTCTACCAATATGTTCAGTTTAAACAACTGATCTCTGGTTGCCCGCACTGTGCTCTGTAAAAGTTATTCTTCATATTGAGCTTTCAAACACCTATATGACGTGGTCCTTCAGTATTTAAATCTCCAGGAACAAGGCGGCTGATTTCCATGAGCAAAAGGGGCATTAACCCCAGTGCCTCTGCACCTTTAGCCTCTGACCTCTCCTATTATTAAACAGGAGACTAAAGCTCCCTATGTGCTTCGCCAAGCACACCTCCGTCCACCCTGCAGGACCTGACCCAAGTCTAGAGTGTCATACTTTTTACTATAGTAGTGTATGAGCTGCTGGCTTTCCTTTTGCGTCAACTGCACACTGGCCTATTTATATAAATGGGCTAATAGTGTGGGAATGATCTAAAGACCCACAAGCACTTTGTCTCAATCCTTCATGCTAGTAAAGGCTCTTACATCTTAGACATGTGGTACAAATGATGTCCCAGCACAGCACAGCACTGGAAATTTGACACGTAAACAAATATTTGTCTCCTAGTGAGCTGTTGCTAGGATGTTGCTAGGAGCTAAACTGCATCACTTAACCAACTTATTGTTTTCAAGTCACCCCAGAGGTCAAGGTTTGGCACAGTGTCTGTTGGTTTTGGACAGTTTCTTCTGTTTGTCTTCAAAAACGCGAATATGTTTAGAAATGCTATGCAGTCTTATTTATAGCTTGAATGAAAACTCATTCCTTTTGATATGATGTGTCTTGCGTCTTATTGAACTGGCAGAACAATGATCATGAATGCCTTTTTGTGGCAGCAGAAATTACTGCTTACTTGACATCACATAAGTACAATGCAGAATGTTGTGGGTGTATATATGCTGCCACTGTTATATTAACAGTCCATTCTGTATATTGAAAACTAATGTATGAACAATTCTAGATGGTTCATGTACAATCATGTTCAAGCTTATGCCCATATTTGGGCACAAACATTTTAGATTTTATTGATTTTTACTAAAAACACCATGTACAGTTATTATTTATTTATTAAACCTAACATTAAGGGGAAACCTGTGGCCTGTACTACTTAAGTAGGCGATTTGATGCTTTCTACCTCATTTGTTTCTAGTAAGTCAATAAAATAGAAATTATTTTTATATTTGAAACCTGTGTTCTCAATAGATGATTTTTCTTGCAGACACGTGCACAAAAAAATAAGCAGGCATTAAAAATAATTATAATGCATTAAAGGATTGTTTATACACCCAGTACTATTTGTTCATGAAATCCTTATTGTATATAGTTTGTCCTATTATGAATAATACCTCATTAAAGTATTATTGATTCATCCTCACATTCCCATTGCTCTTTAAAACACACTGAACTGGTCATCTTGTATTCACCTTTTACATCTATAACTGGACTGTATGATGATTTATGATTTGTTTCAAAAAAGGCATTTTCCTTTAGAACTTCACTCACGTATTAGCTACAGATTTAGTGAACAGGATTAAGGAATAAAACACCAACACGCTCACTCTGAGGTCCCAGAAGGTTAGATATGTGCTGTGTATGGTGTGATGTGGTGAGGGGAGTTTAAAGAGGGCCTGGATGTATAGACATGTTAATGAGGGTGGAGGGCCAGGTTGATCCACCATGCTTAAAGAGACTGTCATGACGGGGCCACACAGCTCAGCCACATCCTCCTAATGCACCCACATTGTTCCCTTCACCCCTTCAACCGAATAGGGGGAAGGGGTGTTTTTGGGACGGGAGACTTTAAGGGGGAGGATGAAACGGAGCGAGCGTTGAATGGTAAGAATGGCAGCGTTGGGGAGAGGAGCGAAACAGGGAGGGAGCTGAGACGGCAAGACTGCCACTGAGTATGAACCGAGCACATTGAGTAGCTAAAGAGAAAATACAGAGTGGAGGAATAGTCTCGGCCCTCAGGATGACCGGAAGTAGGTTCTCAGTGAAGGTGAAGCTGCTCTGTTCTATTAATTAAATTTAGATGTGATGCAGACATGAAAGCTTTTGCTGCATTTGTGCTTGTTTTTATTTAAAGGTCTGTTTTGTTTAAATATCATGTGCAGATATGTCTGATTATAGTCTTGCTGTGTCTCCCAGTGAATTTTAGATGGCTATCAGGGAGATGTGTTGCATAACTCTAAACAGCAAGAAAGATCGTACTGCTCCTCCAGCCTGCTCTGTGTTTGTGTGTGCAGTAATGTGCATGTTGGGATAAGACTCTTTGAGTTCTTGGTATGGGGTGTATAATGCTCCACATTAATAATTTTATTTTAGAACGTTTACAAGATCAAAACTTTTGTTCCACACAAGGGCTCTACTTCAGACATGATGTACCAATAAAATTCACATGATTGTGTGTACCTCAACTTGATAGAGACGTGACTATTTACAGAGGGCTACCTCATAATTAATAAGTTCCAGTCACAAGTATCTAAATGTCTCAGACATTTAGGATCAAATCAGGGAAATCAACATTTCCAATTGTGTGTTTTAGACTAAAACCTGTATTAGTGTGGATGTAGTTGATGTCTTGCTGTGTACACACACACACACACACACACATTTTTTATATATATATATATACATATGTGTGTGTGTGATTCTTTCCCATTGTGCCTTAATCACATTTGCATGATAATGTTTTATCCTCTGACAGAAATGCATGTCACTCACACATCTACGTCATGCTGGTGTACACACAGTGCAGGTCCTCCTGCATTGAGTCATGGCTTTATTCTGTATCTCTGTATTTCAGGCCCCTATTCCAAAGAGCACACTGATTCCCATTCCAGTCTCCAAACCCTCTGTCTCACGCTTCCGCAACAGTGTGGAGGGCCTTAACCAAGAGATTGAGCGCATCATCATCCGAGACTCAGGAGAAAAAGATGAGCAATTCATTGTAAGTTGCAAGTTGTATGTATGTATCACTAATAACTGGTTGGATTTGTGAACTTAGAGTTGAACATGGTCCTATACATAAATGTTCAGAGGTTTCTGCTGCGTGGCACCCCAGTTAGAATGCTTATTTTTAGTTTCTGCCTTGTAAAAAGAATAGTCTGTATTTTTTGCAAAAACATTACTCAGAAATCATCAGATAGTCACCAAATCCTAAAATAAAGTCATTTCTCTATTGAAGAAAACCATTCATTATCAATGTCAAGTTAATTGATTACATTTTTGTTGTTTATTCAAAAGAGATTTAGGAGTCCAGGGGCATATATAAAGTTAAAGTGGATGTCTTTATTGATGTCTTTTTCAGCCATTAAAAGTGTTTTTTATCTCTATGACTCCTCTATGTATTTGTAAATTAAAATGATTCTTTAACTGTGCGCACAGCCTCAGGATGTCCCTGATGGGCACCGTGCACCCCCACCACTGTGCCAGCGCAGTGCCAGCTCCCGAAGCATCGACACTCAAACTCCCTCAGGCATCACTGTAAGCAGCAGCAGCAGTCGATCCCAGTCCATCTCACCCGCCTTCCTGACTGTGCCCAGTGACCCCTGCAGTGAAAACACATCTCCTAATGAGGACCCACTGTGTGATGGGCATGATAAAGGTAACCTTTTGACCAAAAATGAAACAACTATGTTTCTATTTACTGGAAGTGCAGTTGACCTGTATAGTGTTAGTTTTGGTCATTATTTTCACATTTGCATATTTTATGAATCATTTTATTGTTTTCTCTCGATTGGTTTTGAGGAAAGCAGTTTATAAACTTCTGTGTGTTCTGATTTTAGTGGATATTAGGGCAGTCAGCACCTCAGAAAACAGGATACTGTCTTATAAGCAGTTTTATAGCACAGCATTTATTAAAATGTTTCAGTACATCTGTATTTTATATATGAATATGTTTGCAATATAAATTGTGCTCTTGGATTTAAAATATTTGCATTGAACTGTATTTGATTCATATTGCACTCATATTCATAAATAAAATACAGATGTGCTGAAACACATTTTAATAAATGCTGTGCTGTAGAACTGCTTATTAGACTGCTTTCTGAGATCAGTATTTTTTAACTGTTTATTTGACTTTTTTAGTTGACTTTCAGGATGTCCTCCTAAATAATAAGCTAACATACATTTTTAATACCTGGACCACCTGACATTAGGATACATGACGATTTAAATTAATGTTGTAATTTACAGAAGATGGAACACTGATACCTATTTCACTGGCAGATTTGACTCCTGGCTCACCTCTGCCCAAATATGCCTCATCTCCCAAACCCAACAACAGCTACATGTTCAAACGCGAGCCTCCCGAAGGCTGTGAGCGAGTCAAAGTCTTCACTGAGGAAACACAGTAAGAACTCCTTTATCTCTCTTATTCCCACATTTGTTATGGTTGGTTAAGCGTATGTTGGGCCTTGACATGATCATAACGTACATCGTTTCTCAATCTGTTCTTTGCTGGCTCTGTGATTGTGGCCGATTCTCACCTTCTTCTGTTTGTTGTTGCTCAGGGCCAAACCTCAGCGTGAGATCCCACAGTTCCTGTGTCCAGACAAAAACAAGGTCAACTTCATCCCCAACAGTGGTTCAGCCTTCTGCCTGGTTAGGATCCTCAAACCTCATGGCCTAGTGACGGGTTCCGAGGCTGAGCAGAGAGTGTCCCGCCGCACTACAACCCTGGCCCAGTAGTCTTCCTCTTTCTACTTCTCTTTCTGCCAGCCGCAATTAGAGAACATACAGATCTTAATATGCAATCAGTCAATTCATCAATCGTTCAAGCTTACTGGCACCCGAATCAAGCACATATTAAAATGATAAACGCAGAACGTACAAAAAGTGGTTAGGGCTCTATTTTGGTATCGAAAGCTTATATTTGATAAGATAAAGTATTTGCTATGCAGCTTTTTAGGTCTGTACTACTAAAAATGGGATGATGTATTTTTGAGGGATCGTGAGAAGCAGGTTTATTTTTACTCTTCCTCTCCCTTTGATGATTGAAGGAGGACGTGTTGAATATTTTGTATCTTGTGTTGGACTCGTACAGCAAGCGCTCAGCTCGTGGTTACTTTTCTTCCATTGTCTTGCTTGAGTGAATAGGAAAATGTATGGTTTTCTATTAGCTTGCAGTGTATCTCTTTTGGAGAACTGGATTTTCAGTAGCGTTAGCACAGTGCAGCAGTAACGTAAAAGATCATCTGAATCTGTTAGATTGCCAAAAGAGGTAGAGATTTAGTTCAAATTGGATTGATAATGGCTTCTGTTTTAACAGTGGATATCTGTGTCTGTAGCAAAGTACAAAGGCTTTAAGGCTTATTTATAATCAGCATTGCATATGAGTACAGAAAGGGCCTTTTGTCTGTATGCTGCATTCATCACGATCATATGCGGATTCTGGTAAAACAGCACTACCACCAGATATCTAGAGGAAAGTGTTGACAACTGCGGCATTTTCCCAAAAAAAACTTTACAATGTATTTAATCACCTTACAGATTTTTATAGTCTTCAATGCTGCCGCCCTTGCCTTTCTTGAAAAGAACTTTATTTAGACTTTCCTTACCATTGTCATGTTTATTGGCAGAATCTTTTGACTGCCCTCTACTGGCCTCCTCGTTTAAGTCATTTAAAATGTTCATCAATTCATGTTTCTTAGTAAAAGGATCATAAATGAGCACCATTTTGAAATATGAACAACAGAGAATCAAATACGGACATTTTTCCGTAGTATTTTGCATGTAGCATGACCTGTTCCTGACTGTTTCAAAGGGGTTATATATACACACACATATATATATATATATATATATATATATATATATATATATATATATATATATATATATATATATATATATATATACACACACACATGTAGCCAGATTGTAATTTGGCCCTAACCAGTGAAGTCTCTCCAGGTTTTGCATCATTCTCGTTGTTGTCTCTGCCGGCTCTTCTTTATTTGTTTTTTTTCTGACTTGCTTGCTGTATGGCATTCGGAATTCTGGCAGACGTTATGCTAGAGAGCAACTGTTTTTGAATGTGTGTGTTCATACACAGAGTATCACTGCCTTCTTTAATGACTAAAAATGTTTAGGCTTGCAATGCATGTGTGAATACCAGCTAATGTCCTTTCTGTCTCTCTTTCGTCAGTAAGAGATCCAGATAAAGACAGGAACACGTTGAGCGAGGGTTCAGTGGTTATTCTGCATTGCTCTCTAATTCAGATTTGATGATTATCAAGTACTCTGCAGATGGGATGCCTTTTTTTAATTTGTTGTAGAAATGTTTTGGGGTCCAAATGCTGAACTTTAAACGTCAGGGAGCAAAGAGTGAGTGACCGAGAGAGAAAGAGATGCAATGCTAAAGGTCTGATGATTTGAGTGGAGTGTGTGTGTGTCTATACTCTCTAATCTCACGGAATGAGAAAAAGACTGAGACTGTTGTACACTGTGACTAAAAAGAAAACTGATATTTCATCAAATTGATATTAAGTTTGCTTTAAAAGGTGCAGTGTGTAGAATTTAGTGGCATCTAGTGGTAAGGTTGCAAATTGCAACAATTTCCTCTGAAGAACATAGCAGCCACATTGGTATGTTGCTTCTTTATATATCGGAGCAGTGGGCCGGTCAACTGCCTTCTGAAAGGTGACCTGCTCTCAAATAGATTAAAAAAGTAGGATTCTAAACTAAAAAAGAACACAACGACTCCTTGTTAACAGGTTAAAACACAAATGAGTGTGAATAGTAAAAGTATAGTTAAAATCCTACACACTGTACCTTTTATTGAACCTGATTTGTCCTGGGCTGGACTTGTGTAGAATGACCTTTGATTAGTGCAACACTGTGGTTGATGAATGTTCAGAAAGTCTGACATTTCTATTCTTTTCTAATTAAAGTCTGCAGGTTACCTTATCAAAGGTAACAGCAGTGCCTTCAGTCCTTAAAAAAACACTTTGTTTATGAGGCGTGCATGCTCAATGTTTTGTTTAAGACATAGGTTTTTAATTGTGTTCTTTTTATTGTCTCGTCGGCGTCTCAGAGCAAACTCTGCTTGCCAAGTGATCTACAGCGTTTCTATACACTGTAGTTTCCATTTTTGTGTGGTGTGTTTGAACAATGTTCCTGTTAATTACCCTCTGTCGGCTCAAGGTTAATATAAACATGCCATTAAGCTCAATTCCCTCAATTATTTTCCAAAGAGAATAGCTGCTGTTGAAGCCGGGAGGAACGATTGTGAGTATGAAATGGTGAAATCTGCTGGGTCAAAAGAATCAGTTTCAGACTCAAACCTGTGTTAAGTTATATGAAGACCAAAGCCGTAGAGTGCCTGCTTAATCCATCACACTAGTGGCTTGGTTTCTGACCTTCGTCGTCTGTTTTATTAGGACGCTTCATTACTGCTATTGAGTGCTTTAAAAATACTAATAATAATAATAATGATGATGATGATGATGATAAACTTGAATCAATGTTGCACTTTTGGCCAGTGTTGCAGATCCGTTTTAAAATCATTTCTAACTGAAACAAGCTGACATTTAACCGCTGAAGGTCTGTACTCAGGAATGTACATGCTCTCCCAGACGATTACAAAACTCTCACCGTTTTCCCTTCTGGTGAATAAACGATGTATTTGCTTAGTATTTGTGCCTATATTTAAGTCGGTAGTAAATGTCAGTGTAGGGCCAATTTGAATATGTTTTGCTCGGAATGCTGGCCTTCATTTTCTAGTGTGCTTGGTAGTTGAAATGAGACTGATCTTCAGTGAGTGAGAAGCAGCTCTGCTGTCGTATATGGTTTGGTCTTATTTCCATTCACGCAAGTTAAACTGGGTGGAATCATAGACGATGTTATCAGTTCAGACATGTCTTAGTCATCTTCACGTTGCACATGTAGGTCTGCTCAGACAGTTTAAACTCTGTTCTGTAGGCCATTTCCTCTGTGTAAGATGTCTTATTCTGTTTCCTTTATTTTTATTTTATGTCCATACACTTCGTGTATTCGCTGATATTACTGGCTGTAATATGGCTGTATGTAACTGAAAAAAAGAATAAAGTTGCTCCTTATAAATTCTGCGTGTCAGTGGTTGGACTTTCTTGTTATTTGGGGTCACTGGAAATTCAATGCTGCATTCCACAAAGCTGCACATAAGATCTGAGAGGACTGAATTGAACCCGGTCACCCTAAGCATCATTTGGGATGTAGTTCTTTTCCATGCTGTAAGAAAAAGCTTTGGGTAATAAAAATATTTTTTGGCTTGCTGGTTTAATAGAGAGCGGCACGGTGGCTTAGTGGTTTAGTACGTTCGTCTCTCGGCGCTAGGGATTCCCGGTTTGAATCCCCATCTGGGTGGAGTTTCCATGTTCTCCCCGTGTCTGGTGTGTTTCCTCCGGGTTCTCCGGTTTCCTCCCACAGTCCAAAAACATGGATCAAGTCAATTGAGTTCTCCAAATTGCCCCATATAGAGTGTGTCTGTGTGAGTAGGTGTGTCCAGCGATGGATTGGCACCCTGTACTGGGTCTATCTGCCCAGCGCCCGAAACGTTCTCCCCTGGATGGGCATGGAGGACCCCACCGCGACCCTAACAGAGGATAAAGCGGAAGATAATGAATGAATGGTTTAATAGAAACCTCTACACTTCTTTTTATGAATGTCTACCATTAATATTTTCCTTAAAATAGACAGGTCAGCGTCCCAGTCCAATGCAGGCAAACACATTCACTTCAGTAATTTGTATATCGCAGTTCACCTACTAGTTTTGGAGTTAGAAAACCAGTCCTGCACCCAGGACCTTCTCTCTCTGAAGAAAGAATGGTATCAACTGTGACAACCCCAGTGGTGGTCCACATGTCCATTCAGGAGAGAACATTTCAGGCACTGGACTGGTTGCCAATCCATTGCTCGACACACCCTCACATAAACACACACTATATACATCTTGAATACATGTTTTTGGACTGTGCGAGGAAACCGAAAAAACCCTTCCAACCCGGGGAGAACATGATGACTCCACCCAGATTGGGATTCAAACCTGGATCCCCAGTGCTGAGAGGAGAACATGCTAACCACTAAACCACCGTGCTACCTGTGACTTCACATCAGTACATTTTATAATGATTTATTATGTTTTGTACAGAATGTTAAGTGTTACAAGGACTGGTCATTATGACCTGTCAGAGAAGTGTAAGTGCTGCATCATCCCTGACCTGAGTTACCAAAGACTGGAGCCTATCCCACTGCTCACAAGGCAAATGACTGAAAAACACGATACAAAAAAAAAAAAAAAAAAAAAAAAAAAAAAAAAAAAAAAAAAAAAAACACTGGGGAACACATCAATAAAAAAAAAAAAAAAAAAAAGAACTGTCAGATGGAGGAGCTTGTTCTTGCTGCCTGGTAATTGACCTCAGCCTCTTTAACAGCTATTTAAAATCTCATTCGACAAAAAGCTGTCTGCTGTAAATTCTGCTCCTAGTGTGGCCAATATCCATCTATTCATTCTCTTCCACTTTATCCTCTATTAGGGTCGCGGTGGGGTTCCCCATGCCCATCCAGGGGAGAACATTTCGGGCGCTGAGAAGATACAGGACAGGGTGCCAATCTATCACTGGGCACACACTCACTCACACAGACACACTCTATATGGGGCAGTTTGGAGAAATCAATTGACTTGATCCATGTTTTTGGACTGTGAGAGAAAACTGGAGAACCCAGAGGAAACCCACGCGGACACGGGGAGAACATGGAAACTCCACCCAGATGGGCATTCGAACCAGGAATCCCTAACGCTGAGAGGCGAACGTGCTAACCACTAAGCTGCCCGTTTCCAATATTTATTTCTAGATATATTGCTATTTTCTGTGTTTATAACACATCACTATGGGTTCTTATAAGCAGGTGACTATAGTTTAAATCCAACACCCTGCACTGTAACAAAAAATGATAGATAATTCAAAACAGTCATTTCTCAACATTTACAAGTAGGTTATGAGAAAAATAAGTATTTAAAAATAAGTCAATTAGTATTCCAAAATAATTTATTTGTCCATTGTAAGCCACTACCAACAGGGGGGTTCCCCAAGCCCCTCCAGGGGAAAACGTTTCAGGTGCTGGGCAGATACATCCAGGACAGGGCGCCAATCTATCGCTGGGCCCACACTCACACACACAGACACGCACACAAACACTCTATATGGGGTATATACAAAATTATTTATATAAATGTATATAATTTGGAGCATTTAGTTTATCTTGTTCCATGTTTTTAAACTGTGGGAGGAAACCCATGCAAAGAACATGGAAACTCCACCCAGATTCAAATCCCCAGTGTTGAGAGATGAGTGTGCTAACCACTAAGCCACCGTTCTGCCCCTACGTTAATCCTATAAAAACAATACTCTTCTGCTATTTATCGTAAAGGTACGTGCACCTAGCACTGAAATGTCAGAAATCTGCATGTTAAAGAAATCTATAAAATCATATAACCAGAATAAAATAACTAGAATTTAAACAAGAAGCACGGCGGTTTAGTGGTTAGCACGTTCGCCTCTCAGTCTGGGGATTCCCGGTTTGAATCCAAATTTGGGTGGCGTTTCCATGTTCTCCCTGTTTCATCGTGGATTTCCTCTCTTCAGTTTCCTCCCACAGTCCAAAAACATGGATTTAAGGTCAACTTAAGGCTCTAAATTTCCCCATGTAGAGTGTGTCTGTGTGAGTGAGTGTGTGCTCAGTGATAGATTGGAGTCCTGTCCTGGGTGTATCTGCCCAGCGCCTGAAACGTTCTCCTCTGGATGGGCATGGGGAACCCCTCCCCCAACCCTATTAGAGGATAAAGCAGAAGATATTGGATGAATGGACTTCATAGCAACCCTAAAGCATGGTTGGGTAAATGGGTTTGGTGCTGTTTTGCTGAATCATCCACAAATGTCACTGCAAAGGAAGCCTCAAGCAAAATATGATAGTTTGCTTTAGAAAATACTGGTTTAGTCCAGTTCAATGAAGTGGACCCACATCCTGAACATTTAGTTCATCCATCCATCCATCCATCCATTATCTTCCGCTTTATCATCTATTAGGGTCGCAGGGGGGTTCCCTATGCCCAGTCAGGGGAGGAACGTCTCAGGCACTGGGCAGATACACCCAGGACAGGGCGCCAATCCATCATTGGGCACACATTCACTCACATAGACACACAGACATACACACTCTATGTGGGGCAATTTGGAGAATTCAATTGACTTGATCCATGTTTTTGGACTGTGGGAGGAAACCCATGCGGACACGGGGAGAACATGGAAACTCCACCCAGATTGGGATTGGAATCACTAGTGCTAAGAGGCGAACGTGCTAACCACTAAGCGACCGTGCCGTGTTTCAGGTTACACTCTGAATAATCAAGCTGGGACTCTTTTTTTTTTTTTTTTTTTAAGAGTGAATAAATTATCAATGCGAGAAAAAAATGTTTACATGGGGGGCAGTGCAGATGCCTTTTCCAAACAGCCAACACACCCCATGAATCCAATCACAACCAGCTCCTCTGCTTATATACTCTTATCTTACATCAGATCATTGCAGTTTCACTTTTTATCAGCTGTCACCATCACCAGTTCAATTTAAGTTCTATTTGATGTGTTTCTAGTTTAGTTATTACAAAGTAAACCCTGCGACTGCTTCATGATTTAGGGGATAGACTGACATATGGGCACGTTGCACATGGGCTGTTTTCATAAAGACAGTTGATCCTTTCTATAATATAGTAACTTGAGGGGGGGGGGGAAGGGTGGCTTAACCAAGACAGGCCAAACTAGGCCATTTTGGACTGATTCATGTAATTGGATGTGGCGTGTTCTAACAGCAAGGAGTTCAGTTGAATAGAATGGGATTCCTTAAGTGTTTTTTTTATAATTTTTTGGAAAGCATGATAAAAATAAACTTTTTAAATAAATTTCTGGAAGAACTATACAGTAAACTGCGCAGACCTGCAGAGCATCTGTGTGAATTCTATGTCCTGTTTGCATTACAGTTTGCTTTTAGCTGGTGTGTTGTGTGAGGGTGTGTGATTCCCAGACTTGGATTCTCTGAGAGCTCCCATGTGAGCTGAACTGTCTCTAATCTCTGTGCCCCTAAGCCATTCTGAGGCAGGCCTCACGCTCAGCCTAGGATTACATATGCAGATTCCTCCCTTTTTCTCTTTGCTTAGAATCTGTCTGATCCTTTGTAACTAGGTGAGGCTCAGATGCTGTGCTGTTAGTTTAGACTTGACACAGAATCAGCTAGTTTAACCATGTTCTCCAGCTCCTCTGCTTATACAAGCTTTTCAAATTTGTGCGAGGAAAAACGGTGAGACAAATATCAGAATCAGGTTAATTTTTTATTATTATTACCCATATGCCTGATTAAGTTATGAATAGTGTGAGTACAATACACTATGTAACAATTTTAATGCAAAAACATCCGACACCAGAATCAAGTTTCATGTTATCTTATTTATGTGTGTAGATGGTGCAGGAGTCTATTCCAGCGATCACAAGGCTAAAGTTGTCGAAACCAGTTGCCAGGTCACAGGGTAGACACACAGTGAAGTATATTTATGTACACATTTACATTTAGCAGCAATATAATATCTTTAATGTACCTGGTATTTGAGTTTTTAGTCTGTAGAAATGAACACACCCAGAGGAAACCCATATAGTCATTGGGAGAACATGCAAACACTTTACATTAAAGTTTGTAAATTCATTTATTCATTATCTTCCGCTTTATCCTATATTAGGGTCGCGGTGGGGTTCTCCATGCCCATCCAGGGGAGAATGTTTCGGGCGCTGGGCAGATAGACCCAGGACAGGGAGCCAATCTATCGCTGGGCACACACTCACTCACACAGACACACTCTATATGGGGCAATTTGGAGAATTCAATTGACCTTGATCCATGTTTTTGGACTGTGGAAGGAAACCAGAGAACCTGGAGGAACCCCATGCAGACACGGATAGAGCATGGAAACTTCACCCAGATTGGGATTCGAACCAGGAATCCCTAGCGCTGAGAGGCGAACGTGCTAACCACTAAATTATTGCCCTTTGAGGCAACTCTTTTGTAAAAAAGGTTGTACTTGTGAATCAACACAACCATCACCGATCAGAAATTTAGTCCTGTTTACGAACTGATCTTCACTGATCCTCCACCTCCACCATACCAACAGTTCCACTGCTGCTTTAATTACACACACAAATGATATTGCTATAAAACTATATTATTGACCACCACTAAAACATTAAGCATGCCTAAAACATTAAGTCTTAAGTAAATTCACCATATTTAACTTATATTTTAATTACAATATTTTACAGTTTTGTTGTTATGAATACTGAAATTGACATGTTATTTAGGATAACATTATTTGTCTCTGTTCTGTCATGTCCCACATCGTGTGGTGTGGATGGGAGATCTCAAGATCACTAAACTCTTTCTCATGTTTAAAATGATGCCACATTTATGCTGGAGGTAGCAGTTACCATTGTGTGCATAACTCATGAGGTTTAGGTAGATGTCAGATAGAATTTGGGGCACAGTGTGCACTAGGAAAACATTCCCACGCTTCCATCAAAGTAGGTGTGTATACTCACCAACCTCTAGGCTCAGAAATCTGGATACCTGTTCAGTCATGCTGATTAATGAACTGTTCTTATTACATCCTGTCATTTCTATCTATATGCTATATATAAAGTAGTTTTACAGTAATGAAATATTTATTGTGTGATGATAGACATGAACTAAGAAATAAATCACTCATTTATTGCCCATCCAGGGGAGAACGTTTCGGGCTCTGGGCAGATACACCCAGGACAGGGCGCCAATCCATCGCTGGGCACACACTCACTCACACAGACACGCACGCCTACACGCTCTACATGGGGCAATTTGGAGAACTTAATTGACATGATCCATGTTTTTGGACTGTGGGAGGAAACCGGAGAACCCGGAGGAAACCCACCTGGACATGGGGAGAACATGGAAACTCCACCCAGATGGGGATTCGAACCGGGAATCCCTAGTGCTGAGAGGCGAATGTGCTAACCACTAAGCCACCGTGCCGCCAGAAATGAATCAAACATTATCAATTATTTTCTGTTAATTTAGTCTAAAATATGATCTGAACTATTTCCATTAATTTACATAAGTGATTTGCCTTTCGTTAAATAATAACATAACATACATTCACATGTGGACCCAACAACACGAGACAGAAAACCACACGAGAGCTGTACTGCTCAAACCCTTATCTTAAGTACATGGCAAGCAGCGGTTAGTGTCTTGCTGCACTCTACTGCCAGTGGACAGTGAAGTGGCAACACTGCCTGCCAGATAAGGATAAGGGCATCAGGAGTGAGAAAAAAGGCCTGCATTTTTGCTGAGCTTCATGAGATAATTGTCAGTCAGTTTAAAGACATTTTAAAATAACAAAAAGCAGACACAGTAGACACTGTTTACTCTTATATGAAAAATAACAAAAATACACATATAAGGTTATATTACATAACTGCAAAAATTTGTATTTTATTTGATAGAATGATTTATAAGTATGATTAAAAGTAAGGTTATGTGATTGGTAAATGCTTCTGTCTATATATTTTTTTTTTGCATGGATACAATTTTAAATGAGTTTTTTATGTATTTAACAAATAACAGTTCATTATCAAAACATTGATATATTTTTATTAGGTTGGCTTGGAAAAAGTCAACTTGCTGTTCTTCTTAATCTTATTATTATTATTATTATTCTCGTGCGGGTCTGTCAACCTTTGGAAGTTTGGCATGTTCTCCACATTAGCATAGTTAGCTTTTTTTTTGAATTTCCAAAAAAAGACACGCTTTTATAACTTTTGTTTCTTCTTTTCTTCTTTTTATTTTAGTTGTTGGTCCTTTTGGTTAGCCATCGTCAACTTTTGGAAGTTTGGCATGTTCCTTGCTCCTTTGACAATCTAAAAGAGATGCGACCCAATCGCTGAGGGGGGAGCTGTTGGTACCTGAAGCTGAGACGTTTCTCTCTGCCCACCCAGATTCCAAGGGCCCCAACTATGGCTTAAGTATGAACGAGTGGAAGACAAGTTGAAACCTCCATTTGGGAGGAAGAGGCAGTGTAAATGACTCCTCGTTAAGCACTTTTACTAACCCCCCCTCCCAATTCAAGTATCATGAGTTTTACTTTACTTTATTACTTTCACTAAATTACTTAAAGGTATTTTAAAAACCGTACATTGTTGTATGATTTTTTTCATTGCGTGTTGTTTTCAATAAAGCAAAAAAATTAGCACGTGGCACGGTGGCTTAATGGTTAGCACGTTCGCCTCTCAGCACTAGGGATTCCCGGTTCGAATTCCCATCTGGGTGGAGTTTCCATGTTCACCCCGTGTCCGCGTGGGTTTCCTCTGGGTTCTCCAGTTTCCTCCCACAGTCCAAAAACATGGATCAAGTCAATTGAGTTCTCCAAATTGCCCCATATAGAGTATGTCTGTGTGTGTAAGTGTGTGCCCAGCGATGGATTGGCGCCCTGTCCTGGGTGTATCTGCCCAGCGCCCGAAAAGTTCTTCCCTGGATGGGCATGGGGAACCCCACCGCGACCCTAATATAGGATAAAGCTGGAGATAATGAATGAATGAAAGTATATATAAAAGTGTTTTATTAGGATGTTTTTTTCAATAAACATTTCTTTGGGTGGAAAAATTAATTTATAACACATATAAGCCCCTGATAAGAGGACGTTGCTTAGAATAAAACATATGAGTCCATGACAGGGGACTTAAATAGGTGAATGAACCTCTTTCGAGGGACTTTTTAGTTAAAATCTTGAGCTTCTTACAGATTTCTAATTGGCTAATTTATATGAGCCCCCAAGAAGTTTGTGTTGCAGTTAGTAAAAATGTTGTGTGCATAAGTATGGAGTAAGTTCTGTTGATGATAAAAAAGTTGGTAGATAATGTCCTAATCAAACCGAATGACTAATTGCGCTCAGTGTGTTCATAAGATATTGAATTTTGATTTGTTTCCACAGTGCATCATTCTGATTGAGGAGCCAAATCCAGTGCAGTCATCCCAGTCTAAATAAGGTTCATTCATTTATTCATTATCTCCCGCTTTATCCTCTATTAGGGTCGCGGTGGGGTTCCCCATGTCCATCCAGGGGAGAACATCTCGGGCGCTGGGCAGATAGACCCAGGACAGGGCGCCAATCCCTCGCTGGGCCTAAATAAGGTTAGTGTACGTTTTTTTATTTTCCACAAACTCTCTGGCAAATGCCTGCTTTCTACATATACGTAAATACACCTATTTGTAGACAATTTGGTGTAAATTGATCTATTTCTGGTTTTTATTTTTTCAAAAGGAGCTTGGCCAGGTAAACTATTTACTTAATACTTATTTGGTTCTCCACATTACCATAGGTTTTGTTTTTTGCTTTTTTTGTGTTTTATTTTTGGTTTTTACCTTTTTATTTCAATTATTCATTGTTTTGGTTAGCTTTTTGTTAACATTTGGAAGTTTCGCATGTTCTCCATATTAGCATAGTTTTTTTTTTTTTTTAATATTTATTTATTTATTTATTTTTAGTGTCTCAACTTCATTGTCCTTGCAACTTAATCGTGTAGCATTTTTTAAGGTTAAAAGCAAAAAATCGAGCAAAGCTAAGTATGTACATATAAGTGTATCAGTTACACACTATATTGCTTTAAGCAATGTCAAAATCTAGTTTTAATGATCATAAGAATCACTTATTTCGTCTTTGGAAACACTTTCCAAATATATAAAACCGTTGTACCGTTGCATTCAGGCTCATGTCCAGCAGAGGGCGCTTTTAAACCAATCTCAGGTCCACTGTTTGTAACGTCAGCGGAAGTCATTAGTTTATTAAACCGCAGCTGTGATTTAAATACAGGGTTAATGCACTGACTGAGGTGAGTACGACACGTGACCTTCCTCTTTCAACCCCTCCAGAGACTTTAAAGCGCTTTAATATGTAGACGTTTCCGTTCACATGTTTGCTATACAACATGTCAATACTCACCTAGTTTACATGTAATTACTTTTAGGTGGTTTACTAATAAATTTTCCCTCCATTATCTTCTGCTTTATCCTCTATTAGGGTCGTGGTGGGGTTCCCCATGCCCTTCCAGAGGAGAATGTCTCAGGCGCTGGGCAGATACACCCAGGACAGGACGCCAATCCATCGCTGGGCACACACTCACTGACACAAAAACACTCTACATGGGGCAATTTTTGACAACTCAATTGACCTTAATCCATGTTTTTGTACTGTGGGAGGAAACCAGAGAACCCAGAGGAAACCCACGTGGACACGGGGAGAACATGGAAACTCCACCCAGATGGGGATTCAAACCGGGAATCCCTAGCGCTGAGAGGCGAACGTGCTAACCACTAAGCCACCGTGCTGCCCCTACTAATTATTCATTCATTTATTCATTATCTTCCACTTTATCCTCTATTAGGGTCGCGGTGGGGTTCCCCATGCCCATCCAGGTGAGAACTTTTTGGGCGCTGGGCAGATACATCCAGGACAGGGTTCCAATCTATCGCTGGGCATACACTCACTCACACAGACACATTCTATATGGGGCAATTTGGAGAACTCACTTGACTTGATCAGTGTTTTTGGACTGTGGGAGGAAACTGGAGAACCCGATATAATAATCATTATAATAATAATCAATATAATAATCATTTTAATTATAATTAATGTTTTGCAGTCCTAGGAAATTAAGCTATGCAATTTCTTTATTTTTTTCACACCTCAAAACACGTCAGTTTGTGAACACACAGTCTGTAATCACAGTATTTTACTAAGTCGATAAGTCATTATAAAAAGTTAAACTTATATTTAAACATGCTGTGTTTCCCAACTAACATTATAATCAGGAAATAAATGTTTTAACTCAAAAGTCATGACAGTTTTTTTATGATCTGTAAATATATCAGTCAGCTGAAAAAGAAAGTACATCCTCTTTACCCTCTGTGATTTAATATATCTAGATTTTATATGAAATTGGCTCGTGGTCTTAACACTGACTGGATCTTTGATGTACTAGATGTACTTTCCTTCACGTTCCAGCATAAGCACGATCGTTTGTTAAGTGTTAAAGTAAAAGTCATTCTAATAGTTACGACATTTTAATTGCAGAATGATTTTAAATAAAGCTTGGTCTTGATTTATATGCTTCATCCCTTGGATTTCTCAAAATGTCATTCATTCATTCATTATCACCTGCTTTAACCTCTATTAGGGTCGCGGTGGGGTTCCCCATGCCCATCCAGGGGAGAACGTCTTGGGCGCTGGGCAGATAGACCCAGGACAGGGTGCCAATCCATCGCTGGGCACACACTCACTCACACAGACACACTCTATATGGGGCAATTTTGAGAATTCAATTAACTTGATCCATTTTTTTGGACTGTGGGAGGAAACCGGAGAACCCGGAGGAAACCCACGCAGACACAGGGAGAACATGGAAACTCCACCCAGATGGGGATTCGAACCGGGAATCCCTAGCGCTGAGAGGCGAACCTGCTAACCACTAAGCCACCATGCCGCTCTCAAAATGTAATTTTAAGTCATTCTCTTCTGCTTAGAGTTCAACATCCCCATCTAGTGAAAGAACGTTTCGGGTGCTAAGCTGATACCTAGGACAGGGTGTCAATCCATCACTGGGTATAATCACTCACAAAGACACACACATACTGTATGAGGAAAATTAAGAGCAATTATTTCACATTGAATCCATGATTCTGTACTGTGGGTGGAAACCAGAGAACCCGGAAAAATTTGGGAGAATGTTTGGGGCACTGGGCAGATAGACACAGGACAGTTGGCTAAGCTATTGCTTGGCACACTCACTCATAGACACACACAGATACATAAACTATATAGGAGCAATTTATGAGATCAGCCAATTCACCTTGAATCCATGTTTTTGGAGTATGGAAAGAAACAGAGAACCCATAGAAAACCCATACAGACACAGGGAAAACACAGAAACTTGGAATTTGATCAGGATTTGAACCTGTATCCCCAGTGCTGACAGGAGGACATGCAAACCACTATGACAGAGCACCACCCAAAATGTGTCCTAAAGGCTTTAAACTTGAATCATTGTTATGATGCAGTACAATCTGCTAATCCCAGCATCCTCATCAGGCTGAAATAAGAGAAGACCCAGGCTCGGGAGATATCCTGCGTCTGTTCCAGACCCTCTGCCTCTACGTGAAGGCCTCTGTGGAACTGCAGTTGTTTCTCCAGTGCTGCCCTCTGTCTGTAAGTGAAACATTCAGTCAGATCTAACACACGTTATGATGTGGAAAAATCGAATCCATCAGGATTTATATGTAGATGGTAAATGCTGACTAGGGCGGCACGGTGGCTTAGTGGTTAGCACTTTCGCCTCTCAGTGCTAGGGATTCCCGGTTTGAATCCCCATCTGGGTGGAGTTTCCATGTTCTCCCCGTGTCCGCGTGGGTTTCCTCCGGGTTCTCCGGTTTCCTCCCACAGTCCAAAAACATGGATCAAGTCAATTGAATTCTTCAAATTGCCCCATATAGAGTGTGTCCGTGAGTTAGTGTGTGCCCAGCGATGGATTGGCGCCCTGTCCTGGGTCTATCTGCCCAGCGCCCGAGACGTTCTCCCCTGGATGGGCATGGGGAACCCCACCGCGACCCTAATAGAGGATAAAGCGGGAGATAATGAATGAATGAATGAAATGCTGACTAACATCAGAAGCGTGTGCAAACATGTGGTCATTTTCAGCAGCACTGAGGCATTGTTGTATAATGTAGAGTGAAATGAGCTACCTGTTAAAGAGTTCGCTGAGCCGTCTGGACTCTTCCTCAGCCTGCAGAGCTGCTTCCTTTTCTGCTCGTCTTCTCTCATCCATAACCTTTCTTCGCCTCTCTTCTTCCTCCTGCTTTTGGAATAGGTATGCTTGTCTCTCACTTTCATCCATCTCCTGCAGTCTCATCAGCTCTTCCTTTCTCTGACTTTCCTCTTCCTCTTGCTGACGCTTCAACTCATCTACACACCACAAAGATTTCAGTTAGGACACTTCTTGTCCAATTGCTTATATTTAGTTTTTTGTCAAAATGGAGAAAATCATCATGAGCTCTGCAGCTTTTTTATGTCATTTTTGGACCTGTATGCTGACAAAATCTGTGGCTGTTTTCAGCTTGTTGGTATGTCCATCTGTACACAAAGTTCTTGTTACCTCAGGGACACCTTTATCATTTTTCCGTAAAGTTTGACTAAACGTTCATTTGTACTGAAGGTAACATGGACTAAAGGACTATATGGTAATATTTTGTGGTCAAAGATCAGTCTGCACATATCCTCACATCCTACAAATTCTTATGAAAGTAAATAACATGAGGGATTTCCTTTAATTTAGGAACAAATAATTGAATTGGGGCACGGTGACTTAGTGGTTAGCACGTTCGCCTCTCAGCACTAGGGATTCCCGGTTCGACTGCCCATCTGGGTGGAGTTTCCATGTTCTCCCCGTGTCCGCGTGGGTTTCCTCCAGGTTCTCCGGTTTCCTCCCACAGTCCAAAAACATGGATCAATTGAGTTCTCCAAATTGCCCCATATAGAGTATGTCTGTGTGAATGAGTGTGTGCCCAGCGATGGATTGGCATCCTGTCCTGGGTCTATCTGCCCAGCGCCCAAAACATTCTCCCCTGGATTGGCATGGAGAACCCCCCCCGCGACCCTAATAGAGGATAAAGCGGGAGATAATGAATGAAGGAATGAATGAATGAATGAATGAATGAATAATTGGATTGGATTGAATTGAATTGGATGAAGTGATCAGCTTTTTTGGAAAACGTTGATGTAACTATGATTCTACTATTGTTTCATGTCCATCTTGTTTTTGTAAATACAATATATCATAAATGTGTTTAGCAAGTTTCTTGAAATATCTAAATATTGGACATCAAGGTGACTGTTTAAAACACAAAGCTGGAGTTTGTTTTATATATCAGGACATTAAATCAATTTAATTCTTGAAAGGTCATGAAATGAGGTACTAAATGGTTACACTTGTCAAAGTTCATTAAGATTTGTTTGGCATTTCTTTGCGCCGCTTTGCCACAATATTTGAATTGTACTGGACAAAACCATCCTCATCTCATCATCATCTGCCCATCCAGAGGAGGACATTTTGGTTGCTGTGTGGATAAAACTAGGACAGGGAGCAAATCTATCGCTGGGTACACACTCACTTACATAGCCACACTTTATATGAGCAATTTAGATAGAAACACTTTAGAGTATCCAATTCACCTTGAATCCATGTCTTTGGACTGTGGGAGGAAATGCGAGAAGACCCACACTGACATGGGGAGAACATGGAAACTCCACCCAGATCGGGATTAAAACCTCTATTCACAGTGCTAAGAGATGAAAATGCTAACCACTAAGCCACTGTGACACCCGACAAACATCCTAATTATATATATTTTTTTTAGCTATGCAGTTGTGGATTTGATGGCGTGCTTGTTCTGCTGGTATATAAAGGTCTTGTAATTTGTTCTGATGTAGTTTACTCTTACCTTTCTTCATTTTCAGCAATACTTTTTTGCTGTCTGATACTTGTTTGTACATTTACATTTAGTCATTTAGCAGACGCTTTTATCCAAAGCGACTTACAAATGAGAACGTTACAAGTCAGATGAGAACGTTACAAGTCAGTTTGTGGTTTTATTGATGTACTTTTGAGATTTGTTTTAAAATTGTATTGTTTTAGGTCAAATTTATGTAAAAATCTGGAAAATTCTAAAGGGTTCCTAAACTTTTCAAGCACCGCTGTATGTTAAGTGTTACCAGTAGTAGTCATCAAAACAAAGTTTAACATCAAATTATGCCCGTATTGAGCATTCTGATGGTTTACCTGCTCTCCGTGCCTCTTCTTCTTGACGTGCTCTCTGAAACCGTTCCATGAGCCTTTTCTTTTCCTCCTGTTTTCTTTTTTCCCTCTCCATCTCTGCCTTCTCTCTTCTCTGCTGCTCCATCACTTTCTCCATTTCCATTTGTTTTTCCTCCTGTTCTTTTAGCTTTCGTAGTCTGTAAAATAGATAAAAATGGCAATTCTTTAGCTTTATTATTGACCTATTGATTTAAAGAGTGAGAAACTACAAAAAGTAAACTGGATTCAAGTGAAATAGTAAAAAGTATTTTTTTTGGAAGGTCCAAACATCTACACAGGCCACACAGATTAATTTTATTACTTTGCATTATTAGCTCCATCCAAAAATATGATTATCTAAAAAGTCTGTGTTTCAGTGCTATATCTATAATAAAAACAGCATGGTGTGTTCATGTGAAAGTGCCCAAAATAAGACCTGGCTTTGTCCTCTCTTTCTCTTTGCTCCTCCTGCAATTCTATTCGCATTTTCTCTTCTCTGGTTTCTCGCTCATGCTGCCTCTTTCTCTCTTCTTCGTCTTTCTCTTTTTTCTTCTTCTCCACCCCTAGACGGCGATGTTCTGCCTTTGCAGCCAAAGCTGCAGCCTTGCTCTCCTGCAGGTTGGTGGCCTCAGTACTGCCCTTAACCCAAAGTGCGAGACTTTATTAATCATGATGCAATAATAAAAGGGTTATCTGATTAATATTAGTAAGTTAGATCAGATGCCTGGGAAACTGGTTAAATGTATATGTTATCTACTTTTCGACTCTTTTTTTTTTTATTATTCATTATTTTTTTTAAATAATGTGTAATATGTAGAAACACATTATAATGTGCAGACGTTTGTTCTAATGTTTTTCAAAAGTGGATTTTTAAAAAGTGATCTAGTTTGCTTTCTGTGCTTTTTAATCCATGTTTAACTCATTTGTGCAGTGAAACACACACATACACTCACAGAGTGACGTGTGCACACATACACGAAGTGGTGGGCTGCCCTGTATCTGACACCCGGGGAGCAATTAGGGTTAGGGGCCTTGCACTTCAGCCATAGTACTTGCTTGGACCAGGAATTGAACTGGGAACCTTTAGAACGCAGGGTTGTTTCCTTAACAACAAGTCTATGACTGCCCCACCATATAACTGCCCCTTTGATCAGGGGCCTCCAAACTTTTGCCCTTGACTACATTTGTATTGTCTTGGTAAATAATGTGAAATACTTGGAGCTTATTTTAAACACTGGCAGTGCTTTAACACATTCACAATATTAAACTGGAAAGAAAAGAATGTTCTGGGAGAGATCTATGTTTTTTTTTTTTTTTTTTTTTTTTTTTACTTTCCACTTGTATAATAACTTTTTAAAAGGTTTTTAATATTAACCACATGAATCATAAGCCAACTTAATAAATGAGAAACATTTAGAACTAAACAAAATACCAGTAAATAAAAGGCAGTGGAAAAACCCCTATTATGAGGAGCAGAGTTTTCTTTTGTTACTTTGTATTATTTACTATACACCATAAGATATTCTATTAGTTGTATATTAAATAAGGCATATATAACCATGGCAATGTTTCAAACCAGTAAGTATCTAATACTCGGTGTACCTTCTTTAGTCAGTGGTGAAATGGACCATGAGCAGACAGTATTTATATTTTTGAATCTGTTGCATCAAAAGACTTACATTTTTAGTTGAATTTGATTTAGCAGAACTGGATGCAGGATGATTAATTGGTGGAGCACAGGGAGGGGAGTTGGGTTTAAAACGAACTGGCACTGGGCTGCTCCGGTCAGTAGCTGTTGTCACACTGCTTCTGTGATAGCTCCAGGTACCTGTGGAGGCCTGACTGGCAGATCTGGAGGTAAATGCAGCGTCCTGGTTTTCTTGGAAACCAGAAAACTGATCATCAATCAAATCATGGGACACATGACTGTCTTCAGTATCCAAACTGGCTCTAGAGGCACTCTTCTCCTGGAAAACTTGTGCATCATACATACTGGGTCCAGATTCAGGGCTGCCATGGAAAACTGAATCCGGACTAACATTTGTGGTGTCGTTAGTGTATCTGGGACTCTGATCATCTGCAAACTTATCTTTAGACATTTTTGCATAGGGTGAGGACTCAGATTTTCCTGAGCCATTTGTTTTCTTTTTGACCTGCTGTATTTCCTGTGACTGTCGTGGTTTACCTGAGAGAAGTAAACATAACAAAATCGATCTATCGCTGCAGCTATTTTACTACATTATGGTCAGATATGTAGCTGACATTAAGAGAAAACATACCAACAACAAATGCAGTCTGGCCTTTGGCTGTCTTTTTCACTTTTTTCATATTACTAGTTTGGTTGGCCTCTGTCTTCAGTTTTTCACCATTTGATATTTTCTGTGTTTTCTTGTAGTGAGAGTCAGAACAGAAGAATATTAGAAAACTATCAATTAAAATCAAACAAATGAAAGTGCAGTCCACACACTGTACATCTATCTAATCATCTAGTCTGTTCTGTGTATCTTATGTAGAAATTGATATTTGGGCATCTATACATTGCTGACATTCAATGACTGTTCACTAGGGCACAGTGATTGAACAGAATAGACTGTCCCCAGACTGTCCAATGAGAATGACAAGGTGTTTGATTTAACATTAGTGCTAATGGTAGTGCCCATAGTCAGTGCACATAATCATCCATGATACAGCATATTGAGATGTAAGCACACGTGCCTGGAGCAGTGGTTAGCCCTGCACACAGCGCCTGGGGAGCAAGTGGGATTAGGTGCCTTACCCAAGGCCACTTTAGCCATAGTACTTGGTGAGACTGCCAACAGGGACTTAATCACAAGCCTACAACTGCCCCAGAGGCTTACATTGGCAACCTTTAGCAAACTTTCAAACACAGAGCCCAACACCCTAAACCCCTGAGCTGGCACTCCCTTCTGTTTGTTTCTTTGTGCTGCTGTTGGTCTGATCTGTTAACCAGTGGTGTGACTTACCTTTATGCGTTTAGGATTTTTTTCGTCACTGAAACGGTCACCTTGTGGCTCTAAGTCATTGTTTATATGATTCATTCTGTTTTCTTTGTATGGATCTTTTGCAGTTTCCTTTACATGCAGATCTCCTTCATTCATAACATTCCTTGATTGAGGATCTTCTACATCATCCATGGCATCTGCTTTTTTGGAGTGCAACTTGCTGTCGACATAAAGACGAAAAAGACATGAAACACTTGGCTAGGCATCATACAGTAGGCCGTGATGAAGGATCGAATCAGAAGAATGATGTATGGCACAGTGAGTCAAAGAAAGAAGGTTGTGCGAGAGATTTACTAATAAAGCACAATGATTGAGTGAGGTGCTCTAATCTCTGGTTTCTCACAACTCACATGGGCCTGGCAGAGGCCTAGGCTGAAACCCAATCTGCAATCAAAGAGTGATTGGGCGGATGCAGAATTGAGATGGGTGAGAGCGGAATGCAAACAGTAATTAGGCCGATATTAATGACTCTCAAACCCACAGAACCAGGTGGCTTGACCTCGTTGTGATCCCCGGCCTTATGTCTTGACCTGCTGTGTGTGTACCCAAAACACAGCTGCATCAAAGGCATGAGCATGAAACTGCTCAAATAATGTGCTTCAAATATGAGGTGAAGTATAAAGTAAATGACTGTAATTAAAACAATTCTGTAGAAAAAGCATAATTAGCCTTTTCAAGATGATATTAAATTTCTTTTCTTAAGTTAAGAAGTTTTGTGTGTACAAGAGATTTTAACGGTTATATAAACTGTTATCAAGCAATAACGCCAAGATCCATCATTTGGTGTTTTTGGGTTTTTACAAAACACACAAATATACTATGCTTATTGGGACTTTTCTGTTGCCTGTTACTTTCATATACATTTATAATAATGTTATATTTTTATTAGACATATTTTTATTTAAATATAATTATTGGATTAAACGGTGGCACGGTGGCTTAGTGGTTAGCACGTTCGCCTCTCAGCGCTAGGGATTCCCGGTTCGAATCCCCATCTGGGTGGAGTTTC
>JAFMOD010000268.1:994381-1031880 GCA_019802435.1 Corydoras maculifer
TTAATATTCTGTGTGGTTGACTAGTTTGTAATATTGTTATAATGTGGGTTTAGACTGTAAATCTCTGGTTAGTTGCATCCAGTAGTTTGGTAATATTTTGTTTGGGTTTATAGTTATTTGAAACAACTTGAATATAACAGTCTTCTGTGTAAAAAAAATGTTTAAAAATTCATCAGCTTTAAAGCTATTTATAAATAATCAATCGGAGATCTTTATTATACCCTTGTCTTCCTCTGGTTCAAACCAAATGAGATGTTCTGGTTCATCTTCTTTAATCCTGCATCTATCTTCAAGTGGCTTTTTGGTTTTATTCTTGATTGACTTCTCTTTCCGCTCCCCAACATTACACCGGACATCCTCGATTTCTTCCTCTTCCTCAGGAAGACCTTGAAGGCCATTTGAGACACAGGCAAGACAAAACTCTTAAGGTACTAAAGTGTCTGTGACAACAAAGGACATGATAAAGAGACACAAGTGACAGGAAGGGGAAGCTGACTGCTTGACACTGCTATTAAGAGATTGGCATTTTTTTTTTGCAGTGCCGACTCTTTCATCTAGCTTAACTTTGTAATTACCTGATGTGTTGAGGGATGTGTTTTTACCAGAAATAACACAACAAAGTATTATACAAGTGGATCCCAGGACTAGGGCTGAATGTCAGTATGGTTTGGGTAGCAACAGTGAGAGTTTCAAGCGCTAACCTTGTTCAGTAACTGGTGGAAGCAAGACAAATAGTTTCAGAAGTTTAGGTTTCTCTTGGAAATTTTGAGCAGTATCCTCTGTCTCTTTGCTGACATGAAGATGATGTATATCTGGCAGTTGGGGTGCTATCTCCTTGTGGGTCTCTCTGGTTGTACTCCTCACTTTAGCCTTAAAGACATTTTATTAACACCACGGTGCACATGCTTTTATCCAGAGTGAATTCAATATACAATAAAAACATTTGTGTTCAAACTTACTGTATTGGAAATATTGTCATTGTGTGCTCTGTTGTCAGAACCTGTTGTGAATGTTTGCTGAATAGGAGGTAAATGACGGTCACTGAAGTTGGAATTCAAGTATGCAGTTCCTCTTCTAGGGTGCAAGGTTGTGTCATTTTGTTGAACTTAAAAAGAACAACAGAATTATTTTTAGATGCTGTCTTATTGTGCAATGGTATTGCGGTTTCACTGAGTTTGATAAAAGAACATTTTAATTGAGAGCCGATTGTCTGTTTTGATAGAACAGATAATGCCTACCCGGATGTGGATGCCAGCCACCCGCTGTGTGTTTTCTGTCTTTGTTGACTCTTGAAAGGTGACTGCATCCAAAAGAGTGGCCCATAGAGGAAGGTTTTAGGCAGCCGCTACCTTCCTCACCATCTGTCTCTATTTCACTTTGTTTCCATTGAAGGTTTAAATCCTTTTGGTAGCCAGTCAAATGCTCTGCAACCTGGTGAGTGTGTGTCAAAATAACAGAGATAAAAGCTATTGATGGAAAGGTTATGTTCTGGGAGAAATGGTTGTATTGTGTACAAAGAAAAACTTTTAACAACAATGTTTGAAAAGTCTCAAACATTTTAGAAATAGACGCTACACGTGCTGTGCTTAATGAGTTCCACTTTAAAGACAAAACGGCATGTATGACGAACCATCTTGCTGACAGACTGGATGAGAGATTGGAAACACAGCTGAATGTCCTCTCTTGAATCTTATTGAATTATGTTAAAAGGCTTTTATAAATCCAACTTAAATCAGATATGTAGTAATTTAATAAAAAATATTTCCTGGACAGTGAGGGCACATCTGTGGAATTTCGGTTCCCAGACGATGAGAATGTTAAGATAAAGGTAGAATCTGTGGGTTCTTTTACCACATTCACTACTTTAAGACCGTTGGTACTTAACCGCTCCGACCCCAGAATCCACATTAAACCATGACTTAACATGTTTACGTCTCTAGGCTATTTTATTTAATTTACAATAATAAGGCTTTAGTAAATGAATTTAGGTCAGGGCTCTGATGACTATTCAACATCCAATCCTTGAGCCATTGTGTTGGGTTTCTTGGCTGTGTGTTTAGAGTCTGTCTACAGAGGACAACCCTCAATGATATGTTCTCTTTAAAGCCATTCTCTGTATTTATCAGTGGTGAATTAAAAGATGGTTTGTACCATATAGGTTCAGGAACTTATTTTAGAGGAATACACTGGTGGTGAGGGGTGCTCAAGGAACGACATAGTTTCAGTAACTTTTATGAGTTGATTTTCACACCTCAGTAGGAACTCTAAAGTGTTTTTAGCCAGCTGACATAGCATATAACATCCTCTTATATCTTTTCTTGTAATAAATTTATTTGCCTGATTTTACTTAATTGTGTGGTGGAAGCCTAATATAGCAAGTTGTGAGATAATGCCAGCAAGGATTTGTGTATTTCTTTTAATTTCAAAGCAGCGTAGACTTTACCTTTCATCTCTGTTTTTATTAATATAATTCTTAGATGTTATTTACATGGCTGAACTTTCTTTTGATTGTTTAAAAAAATGCTTGTGTCTGGACCAGTTACCACCTTCAGTACTGTATGATGCTGTATGGTTGTGCCTTTATCACCTTAATCCATACATTGTGCCTTGCTAGCTAGGAAAAAGTATTTACTCTAAAGTAGGATAGTAAAAGAGAAAGACCCTTAAAGTAAAATGTATTAATTCTAACTACTTGCAGTGCAAACACAGCAAAAATATTCTCATACAAGAACTCTAGGAATTATTAAGAAGTGTCTGCAATGCAAAATGCATTTTACTGTGGAACAATGGGCAACAATTTTCTTACAATATTTAAGTAAATCTAGCCAAAGAATTCCAAAATGCAGTCAGTACTTTCAGAGCTGTGTTCTCAATAACACACCATAGTTCCTTAATTAAAGTGTTTTTTTTTTATCTAAAAATGGGATGCCTAAGCTAAAAAAAAAAACATTGTGCCACATTCCATTTTACAATAATTCTTATGTTAAATCATTTGTTCTTAATTCAGCAGTTTGCAGTAAGACGCTATCCCCTACTGGCCATCAGCAGAGGGCATGTGCATAAGTCACATTTGTTCCATGCTGGTCAAAGCAGCACAACTCTCGCCGGTGATCATTTTTGTAGTGACTGGAAATAACTTTGAGGGCGCAGTAGCTCAGTGGTTAGGGCGTTGGGCTATCAATCTGAAAGGTGGTGGTTCAAATCCCAGGTCCACTGAAGTTACCAATGTGGGTCCTTGAGCAAGACCCTTAACCCTCATTGCTCCAGGGATGTTGTGATTAACCCTGTGCTCACCTTGTAAGTCGCTTTGGATAAAAGCATTTGCTAAATGACCAAATGTAATGTAATGTAAAAGTAACTTTACATCGTCTAAGCATGGTTGGTGCAGGACCGTCAGGCTTAGTGGTTTGCACGTTTGCCTCTCGGCGCTAGGGATTCCCGGTTCGAATCCCAGTCTGGGTGAGTTTCCATATTCTCCCCGTGTCTGCGTGAGTTTCCTCCGGGTTCTCTGGTTTTCTCCCACAGTTCAAAAACATGGATCAAGGTCAAATGAATTCTACAAATTGCCCCATATAGAGTGTGTTTGTCTGAGTGAGTGTATGCCCAGCGATAGATGGCGCCCTGTCCTGGGTGTATCTGCCCCGCACCCGAGACATTCTCCCCTGGATGGGCATGGGGAACCCCCCTCCCGCGACCCTAATATAGGATAAAGCGAAAGATGATGGATGGATAGTATTAATCATTTGCATTCAGAACTCATTTAAAATAAAGGGGGTTACCTTATTCATCTTTTGATCCTCAGGCTGTTCAGTATAGTTTTCCCAAGCACCAAATTCAGAAACAGGGCTCATCTGAACTCTGCTGGTCCCAATGTCTGTCTTTCTGTCTCTGGTTGTGGACGGGTCCTCTGAGACATTTTGCTTAACATTTTGAAACTTGTCTGGAATCACATAATTGTAATAAATCTATTTACTAAATGTCACATTGCCTTTATTTACTTTTGATAATGTAATATAAATCTTCTTTAAAAGCAGTTACAAACATGGCCTTCTTTCCTTCAGATTTATTATTTTCACTCTTTAAATGTGGAACCTTGTTGCATTTTGTTTTACTGTGTACTGTACACTACTATCCAAATGTTAAATACTTGACTTGACAAGCAAATTGTGAAAAGGTCTCATGAGTGTACTTTCTTAGAAACTGCAAATTTGGCTGGATACAATACAGCATACAACTAAAAAATATTAGCATGTGGTACACAGTATATACTGTACTCTGTTTTAAACACAGCCAATTGGTAATAGGCAAACTAAAGTGAGTGAGATGATGAACTGGTCATATTTTTTGGACATTTTGGAAATTTGAAACATCTTACACAACAATGCACATGATGTGAGAACCAACTGGCGATGAAAAGATAGAGGAAAATGAGACAGTACAGTTGGCTTGTAAACGAGACATGAATGCATACCTTTGTTTACATCAGTTGAATTCTTGGTGTAGCCTGGTTTATGGCCCAGGATAGATTTACATTCACACTGCTAAATGATTGTGGCTAGAGCATTTCTGAGTCTAGTCTAAGTGATCAGAACTCGATACCTCCTTCATTTTGAGTGTTTTGGGTATGTGCACATCTGCATGTAAATCTGCCCACTCATGTTCCAATCACCCGAGATTCTTGCTGTCAGGGTGTAAACAGGGTCTTAGATTTCTGAAAGTTTTCAATGCTTTTGTGCTTTGTGCATGGATGATCATTCTACATTACTAATACCTATTGTAGAAATTTTAGAAATTAGAATGCACCCATTCCTGAAAGTGCAATGTTATACTTATTGTAAAGATTTACCCTTAAATAATACAAATTTGACTATTGAGGTCAGGGTTATATTAGTGACATGACAACAGGTCAGTGAATTAAGTTTAGGATCAGGAATGAAAATGTTCAGTCAGAGCAGTACAGATTCAGTTTCCCACAGATGTTATCAGCTTGCCGAAAGGGTATGAAATAATCCTTCGGCACTCGTATTTCTCAGAACACTAATGAAAGGCCTGCATAGCCCAATGTTTGGTAAACTTCATAGTCTAATTATGTAGTTATCTCATTTTTAGATTAAACATCTGTAATATTAGGTTGACTGAATTGATTTGGCTGAGTGGCTTGTTCTTTGTGTTGACCAGTGTATCAGTGCTGCTAATCATTTAGCACAGAAGGAAGAAGGTCTCTTGAAACAAACTTGCTTTATGTAATGCCAAATTATGTTACTTGTGTGACTTGGTAAACAGCATACCTGGCACAAGTTGAGGTTTGTCCCAACTGCATTTGGTAGCAGGACTCGGGGTAATCAGAGGTAGACGACCTGGTTGAGGTTGATGAGGTCGTGGCAAACAAAGGAATCGGGGCTCATATCGTACCTGCTCTAGGGTTGTGGATTGCGTGCGACAGCCTGAGAAAGCATTGGCTTCCTCTTTCTTTGCAAAACAGATTTTGTTTATAAAACTACCTGCACAAAACATATTTAACAAATCAAATTTGTACATATGTTTAAAGAATTACCACACGCATTAGACAGTCTGCAAACAAACAGTCTGTATCTGGTTTCCATATGTGGTTTGAAGTGAACTGACCTTCACTTGTAGGCTGGATCAAATACTTGCATTCATCTCCAGGCTTCTGACTGGACTGTAGTTGCTTGGTGGAACATTTTGGAGGATGGTTAATACTGGTATGATATCCCACTCTGGCCTGAAAACAACAGGACATTGAATATTAAAGAGTTCTTTATTAGGACTAGGATCCCTGAGACTATTATAGGAGCTGAAATCCATCACTCAATTAAACACTACAAAAAATGAGCATATTCACTTAACATTACCTGAAAAAGGAATGTATAGACTAAAAGTATTAGGGGTAATTTCTTGATTATTACATGTGGGTATTTTATTTAGTCCTATTGCCACAGCTGTATAAAACCAAGCACATAGGCATGCATTTTGAAACTGCTTGCTTTCCATTTTGGAAATAGTTTATCAGTGTAAAGATGAACCTTTCTTTTTTAACATGACTGTTCCTAAGTGCACAAATAAAGGTCCACTAAAAACTTGGTGGGGTGAATTTAGTTTAAAATAACTTTACTGGCCTCAACCCCATCAAACACCCTTGGCATACATTAGAATAGGGATTGTGCGTCAGACTCTTGTCCAACATCACTGTCTGACCTTACAATTCTGGATGAATTATTAAAACTTCCCAGAGACGCACAAAATCCTGTAAAAATACTTCCAATAAAAGTAGAACATGACTTGCATGCCAGGTCATAAAAGTTCTTCTATATATAATGTAAGGATGTGCCAATACTTTTGCCTATACAGTGTATGTGTACAGCCCTTCCTTATGTTAGTAACAAACAATCTATGTCTGCTTTCAATGATAAACCCCAAAAAATACAAAAGAGAACATATTTGTAATCTAGCCTTATTAATAACAGCAACATAAATAAATAAAAGAGAAAAAAAAATTGTTCCCTCATTACTCTGGTAGAAAGTTCTATCCAACAAGTGTGTTTACAATGTGTGCTCTAATTCTGGCTCCTCAGATACGCTTCAGGAGAAGCATCAAACATCAAAGTGAAATCAGGTGCCAAGTTGATAAATACTTCAGCCTGCAGAACATCAACAGTTTAAAAGCGTTTACTTCAGGAAAGCCTCAGACAGAAAGCAAGAGGAAGACATGGATTGTTGGCATTGTCCAATATAGGCAGCGCTTTGTTTGTAAAGTTGTGTGTAGTTTTATTTTACTGCTCAGAGAATTTGTTCCAGATTATCTCTAGAGATTGTGATTATTTTGGCTCGATTTGTCTAACATCATTTGTCTGTGAACGTATGAATAAGATTTACACGGATTCAGATGTGCAAAGATAAGACTCGTGTCTGCACCCATTTGGAGCTTCTGGCTGTCCAGCACGCACCTGTGTTGTTGACATTGTGCTGTAAGGAAAACGTGACAGATGGGGTGCTTGATACATGGGCCACCCACATGGAGGTCTTGTGTCCATGATGTGGCGTGTTCTGATTCCTAAACATACTGATTACTTCATTCAGCTTTCATCACCTGCAACATTCCCTCTTTAGAATGACATCTGTTTGCCTCACATACCCCAGTTTAATTTAGAGCCTTAAACAACTGATGGAAGTTTTTCTTTTTTAATCTAATCTTGCATTTGAATTATTAAATGAATGGTCAGCAATTAATAAGATATTTCTAATAGGAATAATTAAAAAGCAGTACAATTTTAGGAAATCAGGCATTTTAACATTTCCAATCGGAGTGTCTTTTGTTTGTTGGGGGTAACCTGGGTAAACCACATGGAATAGGCCATCGTTCACCCACCAAAGAATTAAACCTATATAACTTCTTGCTGTGAGGATGTGAAAAATTGCCCTTTGCACCACAATGCAAACCCACTTAGAAATATTTGTGCTTCTAAATATTGGATTTAAATGTAGAAAGAATTAAAATCTTAACAGTCCAAGAGAGCAAACTGGTTTGGGTGTGTCTGTTATTCAAAGGAATTTTAGAACCACTCCTTAGGTTTTCTGGTTCTTTTTTGAAGAAAATAATACACTTAAATTAACTATTTGATTAGATCATATTGTCAAGGTGAAGGTAGGTGGAGAATGTGCTGCTAACAAGCTTGTCAGCCAAGCCAAAAAACACTAATGGTTTTAAGTCATAAAGATGTCAGAAGCAATTCATGTTAAGCAGTTCAGTAGAGACAGCTGGTGTCCGAGATTAGCAATGAACAAGTTGCACATAGTGTTCAGTTTATGCAAAAACCTGCTAGCTCATAATGTTTCTGCTGACTGTGTTTAAGCCTGAGAAGGCCAGATTCATAGAATTTTCATATGGCTGGTAGACTTCCATTAGTTGGCCTTGGACACATGCATTGAACTACCTTTGCAAGTCAAGTTTACTGCTGGTTAGGAAAATAATTCATTTGTAGAATTTAAATCTGTATAAAGAACACATTAGTTTAAAGAAAATCTTAATAGTTCTTAGAGCTGTTGGATTGTTTTTTTTGTATCTCCACACTGCAGCACCTGAGAACAATCATGGTTCCCAAGACAATAATTTCCATAAAATTTCAGTTTCAATAACCTTTACCACAAGAGGAGCCGAAAGGAACCTTAGTGTAAGGTGTTGCTAATGACGTACTGTACATGTATGGTGCTTGCAACCTACTTTTACATTTAGTCATTTAGCAGACGCTTTTATCCAAAGAATTTCAAATGGTAAAACACAGACTAATAGACCAACAGACAAGTCCAAGTTTTGATCCATCCAGCCAAGTATTCTGCAGAAAACTTGCTGATCCATAGAGTTTAATTGTGAGGGTTTTTATATATGTGTATTATATAAGTATTTTGCTCAAGTTTGGTGCCCTGATGTTCTGTAATATCAAGCCAAAGCTGAATTAAGACAGTTTTTATGTAAAAAATGTAAATCAATTATAATCAAATGAGTAATGTAGGAAATGCATTAGGATGTTAACACATTTAAATAATAAATATTGGCATCCTCTTGGCATTCACTACACAACAAAGCAATTTGAAGATAAAATTTAGGAACTTAAACAAGACTACGAGAAATTAAAAGACCATAACAATCAAAACAAATCTGACCTGTCGGCTGTATTATATAATGTCAAAGCTCCTACAGGCTGTGTCAATGAAAAACAACAGAAATTAACCCTGGAAGGTATGTAGTTGCCAGACAGCCACCCCATTAGCTACATCCTCTAAAATTATGTCCATGAGCTGATTGTGTGTATGATTGTCTGACTGACTGGTAAAGTTTGTCTTGGATAGAGCATGTGTGTCTTGCTGATGGTTCATTCTGAAATATGCTCATGCAGATAGGCTACTGTCTGTGATGAGGATACTGTGTTAAACTATAGTCTTGATCCTATAAAATTAGCAGACATACATTTTAATATGTATGTATTTTGTCGTTTTTAAGATGTTTGCAGGCAGAATCTTTTTGGATTTGAATTTCAGCCCAATGAAAAGATTAATGCAATGTAATGAAGCAAGAGCCAAGACCTGTGCCACATTTGCAATTTGCCCTGGTGAGAAACTGGAAAGATTATCTGCAGTGTGCTTGTATAAAACCCCTCAGGACAACTTTATTAAGATTTGCAGCTCATTCCTTGCCGAGGTCAGTCGGGATAATGCACTTAAATTGGTAGTTTGATTGGCTCCGAATGTGAGGAAATTGGAGACACCTTGAGCAATGAGAGTATGTGTAGTGTATAGTCTGCAGGCTTATCAGTCAAGTCCAGGTGCCGCTGTGCAGCCTCGGTGAGAGATTAGAGAATGAGACGTAAAATTAATATACGACAGTTAATCGCTTTGCCTTCAGGATGGTGTTGACTCTCAGGACCAGAATAGAGTGGAGGCACTCTTACTAGGCTTGGTAAATGAATACTGATGTAAAGGCTGTCACCCCGACCTGAACCTAAGTTTAAACTCAGCTAGGCAGTAAAAGATTGGAATATTTACTGCAGCCTGCCTTCTCTCTTTAGTTTATGTCCTTCTACTTCATCGGCTCGCCATCAGCATTTGACCTAAGCGAGGTCTGCACAATGGCTCGTTTGTGGCCGATCTGGCATGTGTAACTGGATAAATCTCACAGAGAAGGTCATATTTTAGCTTTAGATTCTGCAATCATATTTTTTGTCGTGTTTAGTGTTTGATGAAGTGTATAATAATTTTTCACATACACATGGAAAGTGTTTACATGTCTGCCATTAAAAAGGACAGTTGCTTATAGCATTATATTCCGCATCTATAACACTGGATCATATTTTTTTTTCTGTCATACTATTAATAATCTTAGCCAAGTGCAGAGTTTCAAAGCATGTCCCCTGAAAAGTGCAGTGTGGATTTGGCTACACACTACGATCACAGTGCATTACTGATTCAGTCCTATTATGGGTAGTTTTCTCTACCCATGGATCAGACTATACCTTTCTTATGTCATATGCCAAGGCAGCTTCAGTCAGGTCCTGAAGAGAACAGAACTGGCTCTCTGCTTCTTCTCTGAAAGACCTGAAAGTCCTAACCTTCTGCTTGACCCTGCCAGGTTGGCTGGATGACAGGGCAAAGTCTTCTGAGTACAGAATAAGCGGGCCTTTCCTACTGCTATACGTTTTGGGTGGTGTAGGTTCGACTCCACAAAGTAGCCGTCCACTGCTGGATAAGCGAAGCAGATGAAGCTGGGATTTCCAGTTGAAATAGTCCTGGTGAATATAAGATCACAGGTTAGGAAAAGGGTTTATTAATTGCTTTACTTAATACAATATCTAAAAATGTTACATTCCAAAAAATAAGCATAAACTATATGTAGCTGGGAAGTTTCAGATACTTTTCACGAAAAATTGGTTAGAGGGGATACTTTTCTCTGCTATGGAAACCTGCATTGTTATAAGATTTACTATAGATTTTTTTTTTCATGTCATGGTGGTATATTATTCTCTGTATGATCAACACACCTGTCACTACATCATAGATCATATCAGCGATATGCTTGACAATAATTTTTGCATTTTAATTGCAGTCTAAGGCCATCTGTCACTGTTTACGAAGTAATACTAGTGTCTGTGTGTGTGTGTGTGTGGGGGGGGTATGTGTGTGCCTTCGACTTTTCACTCCTCAAGCCCAAATACCTCTGTAATAGCCACACCTTTTTATTTTAATGACACTTTGTATGAGAGATGTAACAAATTACAGCCTACCAAAAAACATCTATGCAACCAACCATCCAATTACATCTGATCCCTGAAACGGGGAGTTTGTAAGGCTCACACTATAGATGATAAATTCTTAAGTTAAAGCTGTTTAACAGTCAATGTGTCATTTCCACATGTTGTAATGAACATATGGACAAAGTTCTGTCAACTCATTCATTTATTGCTCTTTATACAATACCTGTAATTTGCTAACTAACACACTGCTACACACATTCTATGGGATTCACAATTTAGACAATTTTGGTCTATTTTGTGAAAACTGTTCACTGTCATACTGTAGAGGAGTAATTACCTCTGGTTCAAAGCAGATTTCCAGTCTTCCGTACTGACTTCTGGGATCTGTTCGGACCTCATGACTACATCCACGGCTCAAGAGTGACAGACCAAACTCTTTCATAGTTTTTCTAGACACATCTATCCACAGTTTCTGAAAAGAAAGCAGTCTGTCAATAAGGCATTTTTTACTCTTATATTTCTTGGCTAAATGGGGAATGGATTAATGAATACTTACCAACCCACCACTGATTCAAGTTGCTCTGCTTTACTTTGTGATGATATCCTCAACACTATGAGAGTGCATTTAGAAATCTATTGAGAAAACCTCCAAAAACCTGCCTTTTTTCTCTGCAGCAGGCATGTCAGGCTTCATTGAGGTCACCTCTGTTTGCTGTTGCTAGGCTCTCCAAAGCTCCTCATGGCAAGACTGTTTTCAGGTTGCCTTGGATGCAACAAAGAGATTACCTCTCTAGTCAGGACAGCTATTCCAGGCTACCCTTGTTGCACCCATCCTTAAATTTAAGCAAAAGGGAGAAAATGTATTTAAACTAGTAAGCTTTCAAATTAAATGCTGCATTTCTTTTTTTAACTTCAGGTGCGGAGCGAGAACTTTGTTGTTAGTTTTATCTCCATTAGTGTGAATTTGTCTCTTTGTAAAACTGTAAGATTGTATTTCTGATCTTGAGGTCCTACTATCCTGCACTTTAAAAAATATATATATATTTTATAACTTTATAATCTAAATAAGCAAGACCATCTGCCTTCATGACCAAGAATTGAGAAACAACGTCAAATATGACAATGGAATGATATTTTTTCAATGGAATGAATTTTTTTTTTTTAATGCCAGGAAACATTAAAATTCTTTTTGTACGCATTTACAACTTTACATTGTTTGTTAAGACAAATTAATGACTTATTTAAGTTGGCGTGTGTGGGGTTGTGGGTGTGTGGTGGTTTTTATTAATATTTTCCATGCTGATGAATAACTTAATTTAGCCTTAGCACCTCATATATCATACCTAGTAATTTGGAAGTCATGAGTGGCCAATTACAGGGTTTAACTAAGCGTTCAACATTTAAACCCTCAGCTAAACTTAGAATGTATATGAATAAATAGTTAAATGTTTTTACATTTCTGATTATTGATGTGGTGTTCATTTTGAGGTCCATAATTTTCTACATATCTATTATATACATTATATGGACAAAAGTATAACATTAGCTATACAGGAGCTTTTATAACTCCCCTCAATCCGGCAAATATTAAAACTTTTAATTTACTGTAATTTATCTAGAGGAGCATTTGGGAGGTTAGACATTATTGTTAGATGAGAGGGCCTGGCTTCTTTGTATCGATTATAGTTCATTCTTAAGGTGTTGGGTGAGGTTCCGTGTGGGCCAGTCAAGTTCTTCCAAACTGGAACAGAATAGGGCCTTTCCTGAACTGTTCCCACAAAGTTAAAAGCATATGATTTCAAGATTTTCTATTTTTTATTTTAACAGGTTATTTATAGAAAATCTATCAAATGTATTATTTGCTTAACACTGTACATAGGTCTTGGTTTATAATTGGTTGTAGCTGCGTGACGATGTCATATATCATGTTTATGTTGTCATGACAGTATTACGGATTTTGTCAAAAGAAACAAGTAATTATGTGAAAATGTGACACTACTGACTTTGGGGAAATACTATAAAAACTAACTCTTGTGCGTTGTTAAAATATCATAAATCTAGACTATGCATGGCATAAATAATTTTTTTAAAAAGTATGATTATAAACTATATGATAGTTACAAGAATTCCCATATTTCAGATATATTTCCACAGACATCTTGTAGTCTATAATTATTACTAACTGTGGTTCCACGATAGGCTTTTAAAAAGTACTATCGCATCAAAAAGTTCATATCAGATGCATTTTACTCTTCTCAGCTAATGATGTCTCGCCCCAGTTTCTGCTGTTAATGCCGGTATTTATATTTGCCCCTCATAACCTCCGTTTTAAAGTCATGTGAGCTCATTCGTTTTACAAAACTAAGCCCAGCTTAACAAGGCAGCCTGCAGATATCATCAGTGGTTGTGGTATGAATGTTTCGAGTTAACTTACCTCAGTCTGACCACACCTTTACAGTGGGTGACCTCTTTTTGCTGATCTTGCAGACTTACATTACTCAGACGTTAAACAAGGACGTGAAACGAGAGAGCATGGTGTATTATTTATAACCAGTTAGTAACCACAATCACTGAGATGTTGGCTTCATTTGTCATCAGATAGGAGTTATTGAAGGGATCACAGAGAAATATGTACAAAGCTGAACATTCATGCACTGTGTATGAAATACTGAATGGCATCTGTGTGCAATTTTTCATTTAGTTTGGATAAAAATGTAAAATATTAACACCGGTTTTTGCTTGTGTGCACTGTGACTGATAATGATCAGATAGGGAGGTGAATTACAGTGAGGATCTTTTTTAATCTAAGCATTTTACACCAATTTAAATGATTTCATTATTTGCAGTAATAGCGACACACTGTTCTTTTTATCTATGTAAAATGTTGGCACATCTCTGATGTTAATCTAGCTGCTTTTTGGCAGAATATATTCTTACTTTTTGGTCCCTGACTCAGGATTGCATTTTGTGCCATTATCTAAAAAGCTGCATTTTAATATATAGTGAAATGCTACATTTTTGTATTCTAATTTTTAGTTTATTAGGACACCTGTAGTGTATTAGGACACTTTCTAAAAACAATAACAAATCTCTGCAAGTTTTCATTCTTTATTCATACATTAGATGTGAAATCTTAAATGGCTTCATCAATCATTGTTTTTTGGATTTTGTATTGTATATTCCTTGATTATTAGACATTAGTGATCTTATTTAATTAATAACATGACATTTTTTATTTAGAAGTGCCACATGTTTTTCAGTTATATATTTTATCCTGTAGTATATTATTGTGAAATCTATATTACACTTTATGTAAGCAATATATGAATTATTTTTGTGCATCTCAAATTTATAACTACAAACTGAATTGTCAAAAATCCGCTTTTGTGTGTAAGGTATTAATTAAATCAGATCACTACTGTCTGATAATCGAGAAATGTTTTAAGCTCAGTCATGATGGGATAGGAAAAGGAACTTCCACAGACTGTTCCCACATAACTGCAAGCACATGGTTGTGCAAGCAGATACTTAATTCTGAACATGTGTAATTGGAACTGAATGAAACGCATAATTTTTAAGGAATGTCTTCGTTTTTAATAATGCATTTCTCATTTTTACAAATATTCAAACTTTATTCATGCAGCTATATTGCTGTTTTTGATGTGCAAGTCACATTTTCTTTACTTCAGTTTTATCTTTGTAGTGTGCTATTGTTATTTCCTTTGTACCAATAGGTGGCACTACCACACTACTGGTGGAAACGAAGACCGTTATGACGTTATGACCGGTTTATTGCTTATTTAGTAGTACTTCTAAAAACGTATTCACTTTTAATGTGTATTTTAATGTTTACTACGTAGTAGCACTGTAAGCTTACAGCAACTGTAAGCCAAATGTAAAGACCTGGGTATAACTTATTTTATAAAAGACTTATTCTAGAGAGCTTTCATAATTTTATTTAACTAAGAAAAGTAGGAATGTTCTTCATATGACAATATAAATAAATATTACACAAACATTTGTAATAAAAATACACCCAGTTATTAAATAATAAAGATTAAAATGATGCTATGTGTTTTCATATTAATTCAGAGGTATAGAATGTTAAGTGTATTTAAATACTGACATGATATAAAGCGAAAACAGGGGAAGCGATCATTAAAAATCTAGTCCATTTTATTCAGCAAAACTGTACAAAGCCTATACAATGTCTTCTTACCAATTATCTTTAAAAATCAAGTAAAAAACTGCAAGATTATCTTCATAAATACATATATTCTTTTAAGAAAGGGTAGTTATTTACATGTTTAAAGGAGCTTGCATAATTTCCCAGCTGGACACATGCATGTAGCCCTCCTTACCCCAGCCACCCCACCCCACCCCACCCGAATGCTTTTGTGCCACATGAACGATGCATGATTGTCAGCGGGTGGCTCTGGAAGTCATACAAGTTCTTAGTAAAGGACAGGAAAGCCTACTCGTGTAAAGCAATTACAGCACTGTCATTGTTCGTGTAGAAAAATCACTGTGCCATGGCCACGTGCGTTACGTGTAGCGCGCCCTGGAGTGCGTAAAATGCGCACAGGGCCTCGAAATGAGCAGAGGACTGATCACATCTGTACTGAAAATATACTGCTATGCACGAGTGAGTCGATCATCTCCACTTGAAAAATGTAACACAAGGCCAAGAAGTATAGGGAACATTTTGGCACGATCGAGTGTCCACAGAAATGTTATCTCTAATCAGATTTGAAGTCTGCGTTTGTTCACTTTAAGGCTGCAGTTTCGTGTATGGGCCCCTTTTTAATGGGTGGAAAACGTGGCCAATTATAACCCGGATTAAAGTCCGATTTCATACTGTTGTCTCGCCTTGATTACTGTTACTGAGGCGTTTGTAGAACCTGCGCCACGACTGCAGCGTTTTGCCCGACCAGATCCAAAACCCAGAGGTGATCCCGACGATCATGGTCATCAGGTACTTGATCATGAAGACGGTGAAGTCGGGGGACATCGGGGCGAAGTTGCCTGGCGGACAGGGCACTGCGAAGCGTTTGCACGTCTGCATGTGCCACGTCTTCTCCCAGTGCTCCCGAAACGCCTGCTCGTAGAAGTAGCAGGCGATGACGATGGTGGCGGGCACCGTGTAGAGCACGCTGAACACGCCGATGCGCACCATCAGCTTCTCCAGCTTCTCCGTCTTGGTGCCGTCGTGCTTCATGATGGTTCGGATGCGGAACAGCGAGACGAAGCCGGCAAGCAGAAATGAGGTGCCGATGAAGAGGTAGACGAAAAGCGGGGCGAGCACGAAGCCGCGCAACGACGACACGCTGTAGATTCCCACGTAGCACACACCCGTCAGCAGGTCGCCGTCCACCTGGCCCATGGCGAGGATCGTGATCGTCTTGACCGCCGGCACGGCCCACGCGGCCAGGTGGAAGTACTGCGAGTTGGCCTCAATGGCTTCGTGGCCCCACTTCATCCCGGCCGAGAGGAACCACGTGAGGGACAGGATGACCCACCAGATGGAGCTCGCCATGCCGAAGAAGTAGAGGATCATGAAGAGGATGGTGCAGCCTTCCTTCTTAGTGCCCTGTGCCACCGTTTTGTAGCCGTCCTCGTTGAATTTATCGATGCAAACCACTTTGTCTTCGAGGAAGAAGCCCGCGGCGTAAGCCACCGCCACCATGAAATAGCAGCCGGACAGAAAGATGATGGGCCGCTCGGGATAGCGAAAGCGCCGCATGTCCACCAGATAGGTGAGCACGGTGAACAGGGTGCTCACGCAGCACAGGATGGACCAGATGCCCACCCACAGGCGGCCGAACTTCACCTCCTCCTCGCGAAAATACATCAGGCCGTTGGGCTTGGCGGATTCGCACGGGGCTCCGCAGTCCTTCTCGCCCATGAAATAGTAGTTGAGATACGAGGGCACCTTCAGCTGGAGCGGACACGTGAATTGCTGCGGGAATCTTCCCGGGTTCGGCGGCAGGGTGATCAGATCGGGCACGCGGGGAGTCGGGTCGGATGTCGGCCCCTCGGCCTCGGACGTGTTCTGGCCCACGCAGATCTCGCCGGCTCCGTGGACGGGGAAGTTCTCGCAGCGCAGACGCTCGGGCCACTGGAAGCCGAACTTGTTCATGAGCGCCTCGCAGCCCTGCCTCGCCCGCTCGCACAGGGAACGGCACGGCGGGATGGCCTGCTCCAGCACCGTGCAGACCGGCGCGTACATAGAGCACAGGAAAAACTTCAGATCCGCCGAGCACTGGACCTTCACTAGCGGGTAGAACTGGTGCACCTCCAGTCCCGCGTCCTCCTGGTTGGTGTGACCCAGCAGATTAGGCATGATGGTCTGGTTGTAGGCGATGTCCGTGCACAGCGGGATGGAGATGGGCTGACAGAAGCCGTGCTCCGGGATCGAGATGCCCTTCTCACCGTGATACTGCCCGAAACACAAAAGCGCAAAAGTTGCGAGGAAACAGCCGAAACCCGTCACCCGGCTGAGCATGTTGACCAAGGCTGATGGTCAGATGAACATAAAAGAACTGATAAGACACGTAGACCGTTCAGTCGACCACTGCAGCCCCGGCTACTGGAAATAAACCCTTCCAGTTGTTGCGCCCTTCACTTTAAACAGCAGCCCTCTGTGGTAGATCCAGGCATGGGCTAGAAGTTTGCCAAAATCTCTCCAGCACTAAATCAAAAAACGTGCATCGAGCCAAAGTCCTTTAAAAGTCAGCTCACTTTCTAAAGTCGGGAGTTAAGTCCATTACGATTAGGTCTCGAGAAAATCCGCGCAACATGGAAAGTTACTTTTCAATGAAGCGCGCCGCTCCTTGATGCCCACAGCCGCGCAGTTCAGGGAAAACGTGCACGTTTAAACTTTCTTGTAGGTTAAAGCTGAAGATATCTCAGAAACGCGGCCGTTCGTGTTAACGCAGTCCTGCAGCCTGTAGTGCGACCTCTCTCTCTCTCTCTCTCTCTCTCTCTTTCTCCTTCTCTCTCTCTGGAAGATTTGAGTGTGAGCTCACAGCGCGCACACTGTAATGTGTGTTGTCGGTTTTCAGGCGCCCCTCATTCAGTTCCATTGCGCTTCTCAGCAGGGCGCCTTGAAACTACGGGTTTTTCCCCCTGACCAATCACAGACATTGTTTTCCTTCGCTTCTCGCTCATGATTGGCTGTAATTACCAATAGCGCTGGGTATCGACTACTAGAAAGTTGTCCATTCTGCTTTTGGAGGCAAAAAAATTGTTTTATATTCTACCCTCAAAATTCCTGTAATTAATTAAAAAAAATCATTTAAGAGTGACATTTACACCGTTTTCAGAATTTCAGAATTCAAGTTCAATTAAATATATCTGTATTTGAACAATGAACACATATGTATATTTTAAAAAATCCTTAAAGTCATAATAATAATAATAATTATAGCATAAGCAGCACCATTAAAAAAACAACATTTATTTCGTTACAAATTCAAATGATATTCTTCTACATCTAAAGTCCTTGGTACTTGTGACTATTCATTAAATAGATAATCATCATTAAATGAGACTATAATGATTTAATTACATTATACCTAGACAAAATCTTGATAGGTGAATTCACACTTGCTGTAAAAACTTTAACACCACACAAAAAAAGCAGGGCAGTGCACCAGTATTTAACTTGCATTTGATTTTATTGTGATTCGGTCAGTAGAAATGAAACTATCTGTGTACATTTAAACTGTTAGTTTCAATAAAGTAGTTGTTCAATTTTCAAAGAAACACCCATTTCCACACCCAAAATACCCAGTAAATGTTTTTTACATTTAAATAGCAAAAGTTATTTTTTAAGTTACTCTTTTGGTTTTATTTATTTAAGTCAGTCTCAAACAAATTTAAATAGAAAAAGGAGACTAATTTCAATTCTCAAACAATAGTAGCAGCTAAGAGGTGAGAATGGCAGCTATTAACATTTCCCCATGAAGTGGAGTGGCTTAGTGTGGTATCTACTAAATCAATGGCTAATAATTTAAATTAAAAAAGTTTTCATTAAGCTGCATCATTTGTGCATTATTTGACATGGTCTTTGTACCAAATACAAAACTTTTTAGTCCCAACAGCTGTCCTTGTTATAATAAAGTTCTAATTGTTCTTATACCAGAAATGGCCCACGTTATTGGCTTGTTATTGAATAACTTATTCTTGATCATGAATAAAAAATTCCCTGCACTCTGCTGGAGCCAGTTTTAAAAATAGATCTGAGCTAGAGAGCAGAGCGTGAGGTTCCTCAGTATGTAAATGTGAAGGCTAAGGGAGATAAGCTGCTCCATGGACTTCAACATCAATCACACAGAAGCCAACGTGGCTGCCTTGCCTTACAACTCGGCCCTGCCATTTTCATACCTATTCTCGCCATAGTATCTCTGTCCTGTGTTTGATGATTGTTCTACCTTCACTCAATCTCTCCACATGCATTCTATCAGTGTGGGTCATTATTTTTTACCTTGCACAAAAAACCCAACTTGCTCATGAACTATTAAACAGCATGTTGTTTAAGGTGTGTGTTCAGTCACAATAGATTAATAGTTCATTTTTGAAATTGTAATGTGAAGTGTTTTATTCTGCATAAAAACATCACATTCTAAAATATCTTATTCCTAGTTAGATTCACATTTTTAATATTAAGGGAATAACATCTCTATTGCTGCATGTATTCAAGTTATTAGATGCACAGAGCTGAGGTTGATTAGGACAGTTGAGGCAGCAAGCAAGTTGTATTCAAGTTCATTAATTTTATGTACTATCCCACTGGACCCCATTAGTCTGCACTTGGCTTTACCTCATGATTCCAGTATGCTGTTACTGAGAGAAAAAAAGCAGAAGAGAAATAAAAATGGGGTATGAAATGGTGAAAAGAGTGCCACATTTTATATAAAACCCAACTCTCACGTGTTTGGTATGGATACAAACCATGTTGGCTACTAAGCCATAATAACCGTAGACACATTTATAGCCAGTATATTTTCAGATCACATAAATCAGATTCTTGGAGCAAGTTTTTTTTGGGGATAATTACATGTTATGCCTAATCACCCAGATAAATCAACAACTCAGATTGGCATGGGGAATGTAAATATTTTTCATTATTCTTCCAAAAGTCCACTAGAGCGTTTAGGATGTTGCCTGCGTCTGTTTAGACTTAAAGTGATAAAATGATATGAATCCTTTATTTCAAGAAATATGTCCAACCAATGAGTTTATAAGGAAACATATCTTAAAAAAAGTCTTGGGAATCATTAGAATTTCATTACTCTCACCTCAGAGCCAGAATGGGTTTGATTCCCAGGCAGGGTGGACAAGTTCCTTTGTCCTTTGTGTGTGGGGAAGGCTCAGTGGAGGTGCAATTAGAGCTTCTTGCCTCACAGCAAGAAGGTCCTGGGTTTAATTCCCAGGTGGGGTGAACAAAGGTCTTTTTCGTGTGGAGTCTGCATGTCCTTCTCATGCCTGCATGGGTTTCCTCAGGGGCCTTCCACATTCTATTTAATGCTGATAGGTTATTTGAGACAATAAATTGCCCTATTTAGCTATATTGCTTACAACTATTAGAATATTTAATTAATGCTGTCTAGTTTGAAATGTAAATAAACAATTGTATTCTGAATTTGTGCAAGGATTTTGCATGTTCGTCTCGTCTCTGTTTGAGTTTTAGACCTTGGACTTCTGGTTTTCTCTGACAGTCTAAAAACAATCTAGTAGGTGAATAAGTGATATACATTTGCCCCAGATGTGAATGTGTTGTCCTAACTTGTAAAGGGCTGGCAATCTGTTGAAGGCCTCAAAACAGCAGCCATCCTGACTATGATCTAGAAAAACAGCTTGGAAAGAAACTGCACAAAGTGATTTACTAAAAAAAAGGGGTCATTCCCTAATGGAAGTTTCTCATCACTGTGTTCTGTTAATGGGTGTAGCACACTGTTTGGTAAGCCATTTCTGGTTTCCCCAGAGTGCTGCTCAGACAGGCCTTCCCTTAATTATAGGATCAATTGTATAAAATAAAAATTAGGATGGGATTACCATGATAATTATTCCTATACATATTGCACATTTCTGTGACCGTCTATCCAGAGAACAAATTGAGAACACTCAAGCATTAAGGCCTTTACACAACTTCTGGGTATTTGTGAAATAATCTTCCCCTTTGGTGGTCAGATTAGATATGGAGTCCAGATTCAACCACTTCTGCTGTTTTTGTATGCAGTTTTATTTTTAGTGACCATTTCACACAAAGTTTTAATCCATCAGAAAAAAACAAAACACACACACACACACACACACACACACGCACACACGCACACACGCACACACAAAAACCCCGATGATATAGCTAAGCATCCCAACTAGGTCATTTGGCTTATTCCAGTTATGATGGAATGTCATTAAAATCAGAATACTTTATTGATCCAGGGGGAAATTGCAGATGTTACAGTTGCTCAAGTTATTAAATGTACAAAAACATAAATAAAATTAGTAAGAATAACATAGCAATTTAAACAATAAGGGCTTAATAATGCAAAAAAAAGAAAAATACTGCAATAGAATTAAGAATAAAATATAACAATATAACAAGAAAAGTAGCATAGTATTGTATAATGTGTAAAGACACTTTCATCGAAAGACATTGTAATGAATTAGTGAATGAATGAATGAATGAATGAAATATTGCACATTGATTGTAGTTATTGCACACAAATTGTTATTACACATGCTGTTGTACAGTTTGATGGCCACAGGTAGGAATGACCTCCTGTGGCGCTCCGTGTTGCATTTATGAGGAAAGAATCTTAGACTAAACATGCTATTGTATCTGACCAGGTTGTGGTACAGTGGGTGAGAGGCATTGTCCATAACAGCCTTCAGCTTAGACAGCATCCTCCTCTCTGATACTATCATCATCGAGTCCAGCTCCACACCCACAACATCACCGGCCTTATGGATCCGTTTATTTAGACTGTTAGCCTTTGCCACCTTCAATCTTCTGCCCCAGCATGCAACAGCATAAAGGATAGCACTTGGCACCACAGACTGATAAAAGACGCTGAGCGTAGTCCTGCAGATGGTGAAGGACCTTAGACGTCTAAAAAAGTAGAGACGACTTTGGCCCTTTGTGTAGAGGGTTTTGGTGTTTTTACCCCAGTCCAGTTTATTGTCTTAAGTACACCCCCAAATAATTGTAGTCCTCTACAGTGTCCACACTGACCCCACTGAGGTACACGGGTCACTGGTGCCTTGTTCCTTCTCAGGTCGATCACCAGCTACTTTGTCACGTTGAGCTGCAGATAGTTCAGCTCACACCATGAGACAAAGTCCTTCACCATAACCATGTATTCATCCTCATCACCGTTGTTAATAAACCCAACTATCTTAACGTCATCATAAAATTTCTGAAGGTGGCAGGTCTCTGTCCAATAGCTAAAGTCCATGGTGTAGAGGGTGAAGCGGAAGGGCGAGAGGACAGTCCCCTGTGGTGCTGATCACTCTGTCTGAGTGCTGATCACTCACACCGTGCTGCAGATGCATGTACTGAGGTCTGCCGGTCAGGTAGTCAGTAATCCAGGACACGAGTGGGTGTCTACCTGCATTGCTGTCAAAATATACATTTCATATTCAAGTGTCATTGTACTTATTGCCAGTGTCCTCAATGAACAAAGAAAAGTGAATGTAACTGTGCTTAAGCGGTTGTTGGATTATAATTTTCCATGCTTCATACTATATTTGTTTAGACTACTTAATCTTTTTGAATGTCTTGCACATTTATATAATGACTTTTCTCCAAATGATAGTAAGAAAAAACATTTCTCGTTTTCTTTTATCCTCCCTCAATGGCGCTAGCTGTTGTGCAGCACTTTCAGTAGCAGGTCTGTAAATTTCAGTTTGAAAGCCTGTTTTGCTTCTGGTCAAGCTCTCAGTTTCCTGTAGTCTGGCAAAGATGTTGGACTACAGGAGACTGTGGTGCATAACTCAACACAGAATACACAAACAAGCCAAACAAGAACATTTAAGTGCGGTCTGTGAATGCTTTAAGTCACATCCTCTTGAGCCAAGTGTATATCACTGTGGTCAATTATCTTCCACACTAGTTCATGCTGTTTTACTTTAGTTTCTTTACATGACTTCAGCTATGTTTCCCCGAGGGATAGGCATGCTTTCTATTCTGCTCACCTGGCACTCAGCGGAATAGGAGGTACTATAGTATTGACCAATTTCTCCACCAATTTGACTTGGCAAGAAGGGTTGGCTCTATCTTCACTTCTGTGTGTGAGCATGTTCTGTGCAACAGAGTGAGAAGGTGTCAGGATGCCTGTGACTGATGGATGTAGAGCGCCTATAGTGGAGTCTGGGGAGTAGGTGTGCATTTCTCTGTTTTTACATATGTTTGTCCAGACATGCAGAAGTCTGTACAAGCTGTCCTCTGGAAATTTCATATGGATGTATTAAGGTTGCTACAAATGATGAAAGACCAGCAAACCCTCTCTGGTCATGCCATTGTCTCAATATTCAAGCTTCTGCAATGTCTCAACAACTATTTTTTTCCAGAGTTGCATTAATTTTACACCAAGAATTGTATATATGATGGAGATTTGGACCAATGCACAAAGTATTCTCCAGCACATTCCAAAGATTCTCAGTGGGGTTCAGGTCTAGACTGGTGAGTTAAGGTCTGGTGGTGACCATGTGTAAAAATGTCTCATGCTCCATGAACCTATTTCACAGTTTGAGTCTAATGAATTCTGGCATTTTAGACTATGGAATCATGTCATCAGAAACCATTAATCAACTTATCAAATGACTTAATATTCAGTATAGTCAGGTTGTCAACTTTATCCTTTAGGCACGTAATGTTACTTAACCCCGACTGCAACAACCCCAGATCATAGCACTGCCCCAACATGCCTGTACAGTAGACACTTGGCATGATGGGTGAATCATTTCAGCTGCCTGTCTTCTTACTTTGATAAGCCCACCACCAACCCTCTGAAACATGGCAACTCTAGACTCATCAGACCACATGGCTTCGTTCTATTGCTTCAAAGTCCAATCTTTATGCCTTTGCAAATTCATTAATTCATTCATTCATTATCTCCCGCTTATCCTCTATTAGGGTCGCGGTGGGGTTCCCCATGCCCATCCAGGGGAGAACGTCTCGGGCGCTGGGCAGATACACCCAGGACAGGGCGCCAATCCATAGCTGGGAACACAATCACTCACACAGACACACTCTACAGGGGCAATTTTCAGAATTCAATGAAAATTAAGGAAGGAAAAAAAAAAGAAAAAAACGGAAATCCCTAGCGCTGAGAGGCGAATGTGCTAACCACTAAGCCACCGTGCCCCTTTGCAAATTGTAGATGTTAAATGCAGGTTAGCCTCACTAGCATTGTTTATTTATTTATTTATTATTATTAATTTTTATTTATTTTAAAAAAAGGATACACAGCTGTTAAGTCCCAATCCCGAGTTTCCTTCACTTTGTGTTTCTAGAAATGCGCTTACATTAACTCTTACACATATCCTTCAGTTCTTCTGTAATTCTTCGATTGAATATCACCAAACGATTCTTTCGAGATTTTTTTTCTGACCTCATTCCTTCCTGATTTCACCCCACTGTCCTTCCATGTTTTAATAATGTCTTGAACAGGTCGTAACTCAATTTTAGTGGTTTTGGCATTTATTTACTCAGACAGAAGAATTTGTATTCCACACGCTAATGAAGAGAGCACACGTGCCGGGAGCGTTGGGCTACCTTGTATACGGCGCCCTGGGTGGAATTGGTGTTAGGTGTGTTGCCTGCTGGCCCTTCAGCCATAGTACTTGCTGTACGTTGTATGTATGTTGCTGTGTTATCTGTAGGTGGATGGAACATCACTTGGCCTCCACCCAGCCATACGCTGTAACTTAAACAATAGAAGAGCATCACACTGCCATAGTTTCTATTCACACTCATCCTGAAAGACTGTATTAGTGAAGGAAGGCAAGTTCAAGCTTGTTTAAAGTGTCTTCATTTTTGCAAGGTCTCTTCCTAATGTTTGAGAGTTTTGCTTAATTTTTGCCCTAGTCACATTGTTTTTTGTTTTGTTTGTTTTTAAGATTTAGGGTTTTCATTTCTTTAAAGATACTTCATCACAATTATTTACAATAAAAACCCTTAATTATCTATTTACTTAATCATTGGGCAAATTTCTTCCTAAATTTCATTCCTAAACAATTTTCAGTGTGACAACGCACACTATTCTAGTGGAAAATGCCATAACCAAATTCGTATAATGTTGGGTGTATGTGCTCAGCAACAATGTATAAGGATGTGTCAAAATAATAGCTACATAAATGCCAGAACCCAACATTTTGCAGCTAAACAGATATCAGTGTGGGTTTATAGTTTAGATAATGACACAGTCAAGAATTTGTATTAAATAGTAGTGGAACTGGATCTCACATGAACAATATGAGAGACTAGTGTCTCCTTACAGTAAACAATGTGCACACACCCAGCCTTCCACATGATGATAGAGGTGTTCTTAACAATTTGCCCCTTGTTAAAGTTGTTAAGCTCTATATACATGTCTTACCTGCTATTAATCTCTCTTTTTCTCTTGCTCTCTTTTGAAATGTCTGTCTGTTCTTCTGTCTCTACTGTCACTTTATTAGATACACTTTTTTTTTTCTACAATTGTCCACAACTTTGTAAGGTCCGCGTACCATATAGATGCACTTACATAATTAAAAACTGTTTTCCACCTGTTCACTTCCCAACTAATAACTGTACTGACTATTCAATGTGAACACCAGGTGCGCTTCATTGGAATGGAAAAAGTATGCTAGGGAATGAATGATATCTGAGCAAGGGACAGGATATGCAGGTTTCTCAGGAGTTAGCGGCGGCACTCAGGAAGCGCCTTTAGGCAATACAGCACGTTACTAAGAACTATAAATGTCTAAGAGACTGGTGGTAACGGGTCACTGTGTAATACAGTTAGGATTATTATATATATGATCATGAAGAAATCTCTGTATCTGATCAAATTTAATACTTACTGTTCATGATAAAAAGTATAAACTCTTGTACATGTAATTTAGACCTAAATTTAAACCATCAACGACATTTTTTTGAAATAAATCATATTTTCTGATCCTGCCCAACTCTGTTCGAACATAGTTGATGAGAATTAGTACATGGAGTTTAAAATTAATTTATAGATCATTCAATTGTATATACATGGTTATCTTCCACGGTTTCCTGTGTGTATACATAGTGGCGTGTTTGAATGTAGGAGACGCGAGGAGCCAGGCCTGTTATTAATTAGAGTAGTAAAAATCTCTGCTGGTGAACAGTTTCCTCTTAAAACTGCTGGTGTGGGGGGCTAGAAAAGGGGACATGAATTACACAGCAACGTTGGAAACAAGTCTTATATAGACTTCTTCTATAGACACTGGCATCACTCCTTTCTAAGCCACCAGACTGCGCGGAAGATGTTGTGCTGTCATGTCAAGTGGCTTGCTGTCGAATCCCATGCATCAATTCGATAATCCCCTATTTCAACAGAAAACCTATCCACCATGGAAGAAATCCCAACAGTGTAAACACACTATATGGTCAAGTTAAACACAGCCGGCTGTCTAAAGGCTCTACAGGTAAAGCAGTTTAAAGAAGTGAGGGATCATCAAAGGGTGGTTTTGAAGACCCTATGCACATGCCTTGCTTCTCAACCACATATGCTCATTTGCAAACACACTTTTTTTTAGGCCGCCCTTTCTTTCACACATAAAAATACACACCCGAAAGTGGAGTTTAATTATACTACCAATGAGTTATCCAGAAAAAAAGTAGTTGATTATGAGGTGTCAGGAATGGAAAATGTTCCATAATTAGTTAAAACGTTACATTTCCAGAAGCTCTCAATTCATGATTAAGTGCTAAGGCTCGCTTGCTGTAATGTCCTGAGTGTGTTTTTGCTGACTAAGCACTCAAAAAGAGGGTATTAATGAATGAGTTAGCTGTTCTAGCAGGGGACGGCTTTCTTCTGACGGTTGCTGTTAAGGTGGCAGGGACGTAGTGCACTGTAGCCAGGCTGGAATGCTAGGGAGATTGCCTCTCTCTTGGCCAGCTGGCCTCAATCCGTCAGTGGTTTACAGAGCTGCTACAGTGCAGACCAGTGGTACGTTACCTTCCTCAACCTGGAAAAAAAAACATGGCGTCCGGAGAAAGGGGGAGGTGGGGAGAGCGATGAAAGAATGATTTATGTGGCACAAATATACTGCTTGCATGCTCCACTAGCAAATGAGCGGGAAGGCTGTTCTGGCTGTGCGGCCTGCTGCTGGGGTGCCAAAGCAGAGGGCAAGAGGCAGGGGATGTTTAACAGACCTGTGTAAACTAACAGGGGTGGGGCCAGCCATCTTGTGTTTATCACTGGTGAGTAAAAAAACATGGTTGAGGAAACCCTGTGGGATCTCTGCTCCGTTTGAAAGTGACTTTCTGATGCAGGATTAATAAACATGGTGACCTCTCAGAGGGTGGGAAATACATACACACATGCTACCCTTTGGCGGGAGACATCCTTCTGTTTACCATCTGAGTGTGTGTGTGTGTGTCTGTGAACCATGTGATCATGTGCACTATCCTTTGCTGGAGTTGTAGATTCTTTTAGTAAGCGTGTCTCTTATGCCAGTGCAAAAGCAGTGTTGGTCTATTGTTGCTAAATGATCCTCCTCAAGTGCCTTTAGCTTGAAACAATGAACTGCCTGTTTTATAGAAATATGAGAATGAATGTTCATTCCTTTCCACCAGGACAGCTGGACAATCCGAGTTGAATCGGAGGTCTTGAGAAACAGCTGTGTGCAACCAGTGGATACAGTATTTCTAACAATGACTTATCTTTTATGTCAAAATTTGTAATTTTTTTTTGTAAATTTAATGGCAAAACAATTGCATCCAAAATTTCAATATATGCCTTCATGTAAGCAGTTCTGTTAAATGTGCAAATTATTCTTAATTTACGGATTGAAACAATGCCATGCCATGACAGATGTTGTCTTTTGCAGATCTGACTGTAAATAGTTTGGATGGTGATTTCTAATCTGTGTTGGTATACTTTTAGAGGTTTTCAAAGGTGTTATGTATGTTTTGAAATTGATAGTTGTGTTTGTTCTGAGGCGTAGTTGGTGCGTGTCCTGAGCTGGTGTTTTAGCTCTAGGATTTCTGTTTGTTCAAATCAAGCTTCTGTTTTAATTTCCCCCTCTTTTTCCTTTTGTAGTTGAATAGCACGCTTGGTTTTATTGCATTTTTTAAATTAAATATTGTATGTGATAATCCTGGCTTCTGGTTATAAGATAATCTCTCTCATCATTTCTAGACTAATATTTTTTTAAACTTGCAACTGCTTCTGAATTCTCTACATTACATTTAGTCATTTAGCAGACGCTTTTATCCAAAGCGACTTACCATGAGAAATGTTGTAATTTACTGTAAATTGATGATCAGGCCTCATAAAAACGCTTAGCTACTTCAATAGAACGTGGTTTTGATACTGATCAGATAGTTGTAATTGTTTCTTTCTTTTCAGCTGTGGGACGGCTAGCTTTCTGAATGTGAGGAAGTGTAGTCAGGGGCTACATGTCAGGTTGGGCTTTTAGTCTGACAGGAAATCAATGGGCTCAGATACATAGCCTGCCCAATCCCTCCCTCCTTTGCCTCACCTTGTCAGGCTTTAGTCTTTTAAAAGAAAAGAAGACTTAGAGAAGCTGTGGTTTTGAGCCTGGTGTGTGTTTGTGTGCAAGTGTAAGATTTTTGTGGAAAGATCAGGGGCATTTACATAACTCTGAGTAAAAAGTGCAGGGCTGGGCGTGGTATCGATCTTTCTCGCAGTAGGACTTTTGTGTTTAAGGCACTGCACTTGGGATATTAGCACATCCAGACAAAAGGCCAAATCAAGAGGAGGACTAGATGAAAGGACTTTAAGCTTTCTGCAGGACTGAGAACAGTAGTCACACTTACTCACTTCTATTCGTTCCTCTTTATAAAGTATTGCTTAACAATACTGATGCTGAAAAGTTTTTATGTATTGTGTCTGTTGTCCTCTGCAATGTCAGAGCAATGCCTGCTGCGGATGATGTATGTGTATACACACATGAGCAAAAGAGTTCTGCTTGCTTTGTGGAGGGGGCAAGATGTACTCTCCTGCATGGAGACATGCCTGTGTTAATCAGTCCCTAAGGAGCTAGGTTGCTTAAGCCCCTCCGGCTGTACCGGGCTGTCAGACACACATGCGTGCTCTGTGTGTGTGAGAGTATTTGAGGGTGAGATTCTCTGAACATGTCCTTAGGCAGATCTTCCAAAAAATCCTAACAATAGAGTTTAGAACAAAAGCAGTAAGAGTAAGATGAAGAACGTGTCATAATCTGCAATAACCTTGCCATTCTACTACTGCTGTAGTGGTTTAGACAAAAATGTGAACATGTCTGCTTTTAATATTTACTTAATTTAACTTAAATTGTGTTTTTTATATTGATCACCTAAAGCTTTGCAACACTACAGGACTTTCAAAGTTGCTGTACTGTTCATACTACACCAACTTGTTTTGCACCCTACATGATTGATCTGTGTTGGGTGGTGGTGTTGGTGGTGGTGGTGGTGGTGGTGGTGGGATTAACCATGTTAATCTTGGAAACATGGGAAACCACATGATGATTTTAATTGAGACAGGGTTTCCCTCCATTATAAGAATAAGAATATGTTGAGGTATATATCATTCAAAACATCAAAACACATAGGTACAGCCATCAGTATTTAATCACTGTTATTTATGTTTCTTGGGTTTAATTCAATATGTGTGATTGAACCCCTCCCTGGGGTTTCCCCCTCACTTAAAGACTCTCCTCTCACCTCATGTCTTTCACTTATTGGCTGTAGTTTGTTGATGCACTCACAGCCTGTCGCAATGCTGGATTTACAGTCACTGACATGTCCAAATATTTAGCATGCTAGATATCTGTCATTACCCTGGCGACGTGTCGGTAAGCGCTCAGTCATCTCCGTGAACAGTTCAAATGTAATGATCCAGTCGATGCTGAGGGCGCCAATCCATCGCTAGGCACACACTCACTCACTCAAACACACTCTACATGGGGCAATTTTGGAGAACTCAAGTAACTTGATCCATGTTTTTGGACTGCGGTAGGAAACCGGAGAACCCGGATGAAACCCACGCGGAAACGGGGAGAACATGGAAACTCCACCCAGATGGGGATTCGAACCGGGAATCCCTAGCGCTGAGAGGCGAACGTGCTAACCACTAAGCCACCGTGCTGCCCTATCTTTGAGAACTATTTTCTGGTTTTAAGGTTTTTGGTGATAAAAAAAATTGGCTAGTACAAAAAATGATATGCCTTTTTGTTTATATAAAAACGAGATCATTATTGTTAAACATTTTCAAGAATTTTGATTTAGCGTTGACTGGCTCTTATGGTATCAACATATAAAGATTCAAGAATGCTTTGGATATGTTTGGGATGATGTTTAAAAAATGACTCTGAAAAATAATCAAGATTTGATATTAAATAAATCTCAATAAACATCGGTTATTGTATCATTTGCTTTGCAGATTTGCAGGCTGCCACTTTATTTCAAAGTATATCTACCATTATAAAGTATGATTGCTGGTGTTGCATTTGGAATAGCAACATCATCATTTCTTCAGGCATCTGTGTTCTGTTCATATGAAAGTGCTTCACTTTTCATTCTTTTAGTATCATAATTTTAAACCCCAACATTTTGCACTGTGTTGTAATGATTACATGCAATAAGCCAGAACATACAACCACAACTCTTCACTCACTTTTCCCAGTTTAGAAAAAAATGATTGATTGGTGGCAGCAAGAAAGCTATGACTCCACTGCCCTTAGATTTGTGTTTGTGTGTGTGAGTGTGAGTGTGAGTGTGTGTGTGTGTGTGTGTATTTAGCTCCTTTGGTCTAAGATGAACACTTTAGCACCACGGGCCTCCAGTTTCCATGACAACAGTCAAAGATTTGTTGTTTCTCTTTTAAACAGAGTGATCTTTTCCCTTGCCAGCATCCTTACCTTCTTCTTACATAGCACCCCGGGGGGGGGGGGGGGGGGGGGGGGGGGGGGGGGGGGGGGGGGGGGGGGGGGGGGGGGGGGGGGGGGGGGGGGGGGGGGGGGGGGGGGGGGGGGGGGGGGGGGGGGGGGGGTTACACTCTGTGTCTAACCAAGAGGTAAGTCACCCAAATTAATCCTAAATAATTGTTTTTAGTATTAAATAACATTTTGGTTATTTAACAAACGCTTTTATCCAAAGTGACTTGTATCACTTTGTATCTCAATCCCCTTGATGGTGGGGGTCAAAACACAGGGTCAGACATGATACAGCAACCCTGGAGCAATTGGGGTTAATGGTCTTGTTGAAGGACCTACATTTAGTAACTTCAGACCTGGGATTTGAAGCCCCAATCGTCAGATTGATAGCCCAACACTCTAACCACTAAGCTATCTCACACTTATCACTAGTGTATTGCAACTTTGCAAAATTATTGTGTGTGTGTGTGCTATACATTGTAATAATTAGCAAGTTTGTTGTTTGTATTGTTTATTTTAAATACATATCTACTTTTTTGGGCAAGTGTTAAATGTGTGTGTGTGCATTTGTGCATGAGAGAGAGAGAGAATGAAATTATCAATAAACTAAGACTGTGCTGAACCTTGGTCCGGGAGTAGTCTGTCTATTAGGTTAGCCAAAGCACATTCCATGGATGCCGGGATTGATAGGAAGAGAGATATTGTAAATCTGCTCTGTGGTAGTTAGAGGACATTGGCCAGGACTGTCAACTTTTGGCCTTCTCCCACCGTACTGTAGCTCCACTGCACTGCAGACATTCTGTCTGCATACTCTGTATGATTCTCATCAAGACATCAGAAGCCAATGCTTTCATCTGAAACATGCATTTAATAGCACAAGATTGAAAAGTGAGAAGTGCAGAAAAGATCAAATAAAAACAGCATAAAATAAATTAGACTGTAATTATTTTTGTTTATATTCTATTTATCCTCCCTTTTAAGGTTCCTTGACATGGTGGTTTAGTTGATCAGTTTCCATACAAAAACTCTTCCAGAAAACTGTATACAGTACAGAACGCTGTCAACCTTCACACAAGTCACCACTAAAATATAGTAAAAAATATTGCTTCATTCATCATGCTTTTGTTACATACATAACCACCTCCTTCTAGCATCATTGCCTATTTTCTCCACTTACCATATAGATGGCCTTAGTAATACATATCTTTTATTTGTTATTATTTCCCTGTTGGTTCTCTGTTCTCCATTGGTCAGGACCATCACAGAACAGGTAAAATTTGGATGGTGGATTGTTTATTGTCAGTTCTGCAGTGACACTGATGCGGTGAGGGGGTTTTAGTGCAGCAGTGCTGCTTTAGTTTCATTTAAACACCTCAGTGACCCTGCTGGGATAGGAATCATACACCAACCAAATAATACCTGCTCTGTGGTGCTACTATTGGTGTCCTGACCATTAGAACAGAGTAAAGGGGACTAACAATAGAACTAATAAAATGGACAGTAAGTGGAGCGAAAAGAATGCGTGTCTAAATTTTTGACTGGTCCTATATGTAGAATAATGTGATAGTGGGCAGATTTTGAAATTAATGTGAGCACTGAGTTGACCTATATTTAAGCAGTCCATCAGTCCTTCAGCTTTTAAATGTTTTGCAGAATAGCTTTGATTTTGGTGTCTTCACATTAGGATTTTCTGGCACATTCTGGAATATTACTAAATCTCGTTTTATTATTCATTTTTCTAAATCATATATTTTAATAAGTGCGAATGAAAGGCAGTGAATTTTGCTGTACTGTTTGTAAAAGTACCCTGAAGACCTTATTTATTGCAGAACACTGAATCACACACCTTTCTTGTATAATAATAATAATTTTTTTTTTTTTGAGAATTCAATTGACTTGATCCATGTTTTTGGACTGTGGGAGGAAACCGGAGAACCTGGAGGAAACCCACGCAGACACGGGGAGAACATGGAAACTCCACCCAGATGGGGATTCGAACCGGGAATCACTAGTGCTGAAAGGCGAACGTGCTAACCACTAAGCCACCGTGCTGCCGAATAATAAACTTGTTTTATTTAATAATTAGTTTGATTGAACTTTTAACAAATGTACCTCTTGTTTGTGTTAGCGATCCTCTAACCTGTGCACACAGGACACTGGACACTGCATGTGGGTGATGGATTATTATTAGTACAGCAGTGTCACTGATGACTTATTTGATAGTTGATGAGAGAGGTTCATCAGAGTCTGACCCCATCATTAGGAGAATGCAACAGACCTCTAAAGGAATGATGTTAGGGCACACATTAGGGCAGTGCAGTTGGAGCATGAGTATTGTATTTGTCTGCAATTTACCAGACTGTGCAATGCTTGTTCCTATCATTCTCCTCTAACCCCTTATCAGGAGTTATTAATGGCTACAGGATTCCCATATTGCTAGATGTTTTAATAACATTTTTCTTTGTAAATACAAACACAAGGTTGTCCGTTTTTTAAATACTGACTTGGCTAGCAACTTTAAGCATTTTACTTCATATATCTGCTCAATAAACTTAATATACTAAACTATTTTATTAAACAATATGTTTTGTGAACAAATATTTATGAACAAAATTATTTCTAGAGGCACAAAATAAAGTTTATTCCTTGTACCAGAAAAAGTTAATTAAAAAGCCCTTGAAAAGTTATTTAATGAAATCTGGAAAAGGCAGGGAAACATTTACAATTTGAGATAAAACAAAAATATATATAATATGAATGAGTTATATAATGATGTGTATTTTGAGAATTTATTAGCATCCTAGTTAGAGAAACATGTCCAAAAAACCCCACCAAAAAACTCGGAACTGAACCAAAGAAGTCATAGTCCCCTGGGGGAATCTACTGTTGACAGACGACACCAAAATTCTTGATAATTTCTTGCTAAGGCACATCATTTTAATATTAACTGAAAATGAAATAAGTCCTTCAAAAGAAATAACACCCTACAGTTAAACATTGTGGAGATTTAAAGATGTTTGAGGTTGTTTTGCTGCTTCTGGCACTGGATGTGTTGACTGAGTGCATGGCATCATGAATTTTGCAGACTGCCAAAAAAATTTGGAATGCAGTGCAGTCCCCACTTTCAAAAATTTGGGTCTCTGTCAGACATCATGAGTTTTCCAGCCGGACAATGTCCTAAAGCATATTTTACAAAGCACCCGGAAATCATTCAGCAAAAAAAGGCCTGTCCAGATCTTGATCCTATTGAACTCTTGTACAGAAATCTCTGAACAATAGATGAGAGAAACCTTCACATTTGAAAGTCTAGGATCAGGTGGTTATAAAAACAGACTGATTTCAATTATTGCTTCCAAAGGGTGTGCACCAAATACATTTGTAATGTTTTCTTTGCTTTTTATATGTTTATAATGTAAATAAAAGAAACATGTAATGCATTCTAAATGTAACATTTTTTTTGGGATAAGAAAAGATGAGGATAAAAATGCTTTATTACTCCCACAATAAGCAAATTTATCTTATTGTTCAAGAATAAGGCAGCAAATGGACAATACTGTACAAGTGATATTAAAGAGAGAAAAAAGATACAGAGTTAAAACCAGGTATTTTAAAAGAATTTATGATAAATGTTATTAAAAGTAGGGGCGGCACGGTGGCTTAGTGGTTAGCATGTTCTTCTCTTAGCACTAGGGATTTCCGGTTCGAATTCCAATCTGGGTGGAGTTTACATGTCCCCCCCCGTTTCCCCGTGGGTTTTCTCCGGTTCTCCGGTTTCCTCCCACAGTCCAAAAACATGGATCAAGGTCAATTGAATTCTCCAAATTGCCCAATATAGAGTGTGTATGTGTGCGTCTCTGTGTGAGTGAGTGTGTGCCCAGCGATAGATTGGCGCCCTGTCCTGGGTCTATCTGCGCCCGAAACGCTCTCCCCTGGATGGGCATGTGGAACCCCCCCCCCCCCACACACACACACACACACACACAACCCTAGTGGAGAATAAAGCAGAAGATAATGGATGGATAGATGTTTAAAGATTAATAAAATAATTTAAGAAATAAGTTAAAATAAAAACATTATTCACATGACATTTAATACAATAAAAAAACTACGATCACCATAATTGCACAATATTGCCATTGAATTGCACAAATTCAAATTGCACAAATTCAAATTATTGCATATAAATTGAATTTGTATTGCATAAGTGTTATTTGTCTATTATGGAGGGTTTTTACTGAGCGTGGTTCTGGTTGTAAACAATATCCTGCGGTAATGTTCCCTTACACACGTTGGATGATGCAGCCTGTCACTGAAAGTGCTGCACAGTGCTGCTAGAGTCTCATACATGGGGTGGGGTTCAGTGTTCACTAGTGTCGCTAACTTATATAGTATCTTCCTCACCACAAGCACTGGGTCTAAGGGTTCTTCCAGGACAGAGCTGGCCCTCTTAAGTCTGTCCGGTCTGTTCTATATAATCAATATTGTAATAAATTTTACGATAAATACTTAGTCGAGCAATGTCTGAAAGAAGTGCAAGTGTGTCAGTTTTTTTCACCATGACTTTGTGTGTTTGTATATGAGTTTATTGAGTTTATATACACAGGGTTTTATAACCTTCAGATTAAAATGTATTTGTGACTAATACTTCAGTTCAATAATACAGTCAAAATGACTTCAGAAACTTTTGGCCTAATAGTCTGAGAGTTTCTACTAACACGAGGTTAGGAATCAACCATATCCACTTCTGTTAAGCCTGTCAGAGACTGATGAGGTGCTAGTCCTGTCTTTCCCCAGGACTGCCTGCATTAACCTTAAGAACTACATGTAGAGTGCTTTCAGATCAAAGTCCTCTATGCAGATGATTTCTGAGTAAGTGAAGGATAGAAGGTTAATAATTGGGCATGGAACTGGGCAGTGGATTGAAGCTGGGCCTAACTTGCTTTAAGGTCTCACTGTTAGATATAGTTAAGATTGGGTTTTACTTGGGTTTTACGGACTCTGATGTGGTGACAAAAATGAACCCATGACTTTTAATGGCACGATACCTAGCAACAGTCTCAAAAGCAAACCATCTTTGGCTGTTATAAATTAAAATATGCCTTTAACCATAATTCACTGTCTCAAACGATTTTCACATGGAAGATATTGGGGTAAGAATAGGTTTTCCTGTGTGTACCATGTAAAATCTACAATTCTTTATTTAACATGAAGCCCAAAGAAAATTTAGGGGTGTCAACTAATTTATTTTAAAGTAATTTATTTTTTAAAACAGAGGTCTTTTATTATGAAGCTGTGAATCAAGTTGACTCTATGATGAAAGGACGTCTTGAAAGAAAGGCAGAATGCCCCAAGCCCCATGGTTCAGCCTACTGGCCTGTATTGTAGCTGGGCAGAAGGGTGGCTCTCCCCCTCTGACCCTCAGCAGCTCCTCACACTAATAACTGCATTATGCCGTCACACCGTGCAAATGGGCCCTTTTGTTGTCCTGTCTTGGGGCTCGGGGGTTATGGGTTGGTGGGCGGGCAGGGGGATCTCGTAGGGGGCTGTCATGAGGATTCACTTTGTCATTTAAAGAAAGGAGAGAAACTCAAAAACACAGGCCCAAGAAACAAGCACGCCTTAGTAAGGGAAAGCCCTTTTAATACACATTGTTCAGCTGACTTTGTGGCTGGAATATATTATCTAAAACTTCGGCTTGATGTTCGAGTAATGATGCTGATTTGAGAAAAAAGATGATAAGGAGTCAGGAAAATGGTAGCAAATCTTGTTGCAAAGCAAATGTCTGTGTTACACAACAACCTATAGTGTTTTTCCTTTTGTGCTCAAATTTGTCACTAATTAAAAATGTTAATGTTTGCTAAAATCTATTCTTAGATCAGCAATTTAATATTTAACATTTGTATAAAAATGTTTCAATTACCTTTTCTGTCATCTTTCCACAATGTTTTAATTCTGTTTGGAACTTTAGACTTCATCACTATCTACTTGGGTATGTTATGATTTATATACTGTTATAGTTGTTGAAATGATCAGTATGTAAGGCTGTGTTTAGACTTGGCATTAACATCAGTCCTAAGTGAACTGATCACGGGTGGCAGCACTAAGTACGTGTTCACATCTGGCATTAGAATGTTTTAAATGACCGTTTGGTCTTGGTCTTACTTCAGTGGTCTCAAGAAATAGATAAATGAAGTGCGGCTTGCACTGTACGATTATTAAACCTGGATTAAACTTGAAAAACTGGAAGTTCTGTCTTGAAGAGTAATGAATGAATTTTTTTGCTCATAAAATGACTCTGAAAGACTAAAACCTGTAAAATGTTCTACTTTAACACACATACAGTCTTCACAATTTATTCATTCATTCATTATCTCCCGCTTTATCCTCTATTAGGGTTGCGGTGGGGTTCCCCATGCTTATTCAGGGGAGAACGTCTCAGGCACTGGGCAGATAGACCCAGGACAGGGCCCCAATCCATCGCTGGGCACACACTCACTCACCCAGACACACTCTATATGGGGCAATTTGGAAAACTCAATTGACTTGATCCATGTTTTTGGACTGTGGGAGAAAACCGGAGAACCCGGAGGAAACCCACGCGGACAC
>JAFMOD010000268.1:1032137-1052830 GCA_019802435.1 Corydoras maculifer
CTATTAGGGTTGCGGTGGGGTTCCCCATGCTTATTCAGGGGAGAACGTCTCAGGCACTGGGCAGATAGACCCAGGACAGGGCCCCAATCCATCGCTGGGCACACACTCACTCACCCAGACACACTCTATATGGGGCAATTTGGAAAACTCAATTGACTTGATCCATGTTTTTGGACTGTGGGAGAAAACCGGAGAACCCGGAGGAAACCCACGCGGACACACGGAGAACATGGAAACTCCACCCAGATGGGGATTTGAACTGGGAATCCCTAGAGCTGAGAGGCGAACGTGCTAACCACTTAGCCACTGTGCCACCCTTCTTCACAATTTATTTATTTATTTATTTATTTATTTATTTTTATTTATTTATTTATTTATTTATTTTTTTTGGGGGGGGGCAGCAAACATTATTATCCCGATGTAATAAAATTACATTTACAGGTTATAGTGAGGTCATTTAAAAGTGTTTTTGTATTATCAGTCTATAACTTGTCCAGTTGTTTTGATCTTTTTTAAGTTGTTTGTGTTTGGTATATGTGTGTTTGGTGTTTGGTAAAGCACCTTTTTTATTCTAATGTATTTAAATGAAGAAAAAAAGAGCGTGCCATGATAATAAATAACAATTAAAGATAAATAAATTAGGCTCTACCAAACCTAATTTTGTTTTAAGAAAGAAGATTCATGCATTTATTTATTTCTCTCCTAAACTGCCCGTCCTATTTAGGTTCATGTCACCGGTTTTATTATTAAATACTGTAATATTAAATACTGTAAGTGAAAGGTTGCCGGCCTATCATAGAGCAGACACACACACAAACACATTCACATCTTTATACACATGGAGAAAAATCTCACCTGACTTCCATATTTTGAAATTTGTAGAAAGAAACCAGAGCACCTCGCGAAAGACACCCTGTTTATTATAATCTTTTTAATATTCCTAAAAAGATACATTCCCTGGGCGGTTTATTAGTGACACATATAAACAATTTGTTATTTACATTTGTGTAAACAACACAGTACTTGTTTTCAAGAATCAGAACTTAATTTAAACTTTCAGCGCTGTTACAGCAGCAAACATAAGAGCTTTTATTTTTTGCTTTTCCAAACAACTTTAATAATGTTACATGCTTTTGGCCAAGCTGCATAGTGCATTGTTCGGCGTGACATGAGCGAACAACTTTATGACTTTATTTTTTTAGCCTTTGAGCAATAATGAAACTGAAAAAAATCCTCAAATACTACTAGAACTGAGAAGTGTTGTAACTTTGAGTCTTTTTCTGCTAGTTGGGACCTTGATTGGCATTAGAATTGAAACTGCAATGTGAGAAATGATGCAACCGTATGAAAGCTGAGAGACAGCAGGCAAAGAAATGTGTTTGTTTCCAAGATGAAACTGGTGCATCTCAATCACCTCTTGTGCATATTTGTATCTTACATGAGAGACACAACAAAAGTTTGATGAAGTCTGATGTCTCCCTGCATCATTTTTTCAGGAAAGAGAAAGAAGTAGAGTCTGTGTCAGAGAACTATGAAGGGACATGGTGATCAGAGTAAAAGAGATAAAAGGAAATTAGGGAAGGAAGAGCGGGTGAAACAAAGAAAGAAAGGACAGATAAAGCTATCAGCTGGGATGAACCCAGCAGGAGGTTGACCCTCTTTCCTCCTTTCTTTTATCTGCTGTCTATCCGTATCTCTATTGCGCCTTCCTATCACTCCATCTTATATCTGCTTCCTTCGTCATATCCTCCAACCCTCATGTCCTCTAAGATTTTTTTTGCTTCTGTTGCCGTGCCTTTTCCTCATTGCCTTTTCTTTGACTGTAAATGTAGAGCTGATAGAATGGCATTAGTGGCAGGCACATACTTGCTGTGTTATGGGTGCATGCCATCATGCCACCGGGAGCTCATTAACTGCAGTATAAAGCAAAGCATGTGCAAGGATGGATGCAAATGAGTGAGAGAAAAGCCTTAGCTCTAAACACATACTGTAGGCATTTCAAAGTGCAGGTGCAATTTTATCTCTATAAGAGCAGATAGTGCTTAAAGCTAGAGTATGCTAATTTTTTCACAAGTATGTTACATTTTTAAATGCTCATTCCAACAGCAGTCAAATTAAGTAACACTAAGATGGACTATAAAATAATATAAAATATATAAAAAAATTTTATCTGCATACTCAGTGAGAGAAATTCAAATCATGTTGGCAGATGAATTAAAGATATTAAATTGACCCTGTGTATGAATATAAGTCTGTTTATACTAAGTTATAGGATGCATCTTCCCAGACTGGATCACAAGTGGCCAGCTTTAAATACATGGGCATGCATCTTGATGAACTACTTTGATCTCACTTATCAGCTGTACATGCAAATAAACATGCACATTTTACATACTTGCCAATAGCAAATACCATAAAAAATTAGCCCTCAGAAAATGATTAAATTGCATATATGTGTATATATAATGTACATAGTGTGTGTGTGTGTGTGTGTGTGTGTATATATATATATATATATATATATATATATATATATATATATATATGACGGCACGGTGGCTAAGTGGTTAGCATGTTCGCCTCTCAGCGCTCTCTGTGTACGTGTGGGTTTCCTCTGGGTTCTCCGGTTTCCTCCCACAGTCCAAAAACAGGGATCAAAGTCAATTAAATTCTCCAAATTGCCCCATATAGAGTGTGTTTGTGTGAGTGAATTTGTGCCCAGCGATGAATTGGCGCCCTATGTTGGGTGTATCTGCCCAACGCCCGAAACATTTTCCCCTGGATGGGACTTAAATATATTTTTATTTGAGAGAATAAATATGTAATACAATATTCCAAATATTTGAGTGTCAAAAGTATGTGACCCCTCAGGGTTAACAAATCATTTGACAGTAAAATTCAGAGTCGAGTGTGAGCAGGCACCATGTTTTATTTTAAAAACAAAGATCTATCAAAGTCAATCTATCAAACACTTTTGGGAAAGTGTATCATGTTATAAACCAAGAAGATTTGTTAGGACCTCAGATGAAGCGTTGTTGACTGTGTACTCATTTCATTTAAGTATGACATTGCAGTCATGTTCAAGAAACCAGTTATAAAAGAGTTGAGCTGTCCTGCAGAAAGTAACCAATAGAAGATGGAAAAACTACTTAACTTTGCCCTCAGTGATTACCCAATCCCACCCATCTGCCTATACCTCTTTTTGATATAAACCATAATAATAGACACTATCAATTGAAATATGGACAGTTATATGTATGTGCATCAGTAGTGTTCTGGTTGCACACTTATAATCCAAAGCCTTAGGGAAGTAATATAATCAGTTAATTTATATCAGGTTTGTTGTCAAAGATTAGTTTAAATTACATTTAACTTTTTTTTCTTTACATAATTGTCGGTGTAGTTAAATCTTAATTGTCTTGTTTTTGCATTTTGCATGCCATATTATAATGAAAAGGCCAACTCATATGGCTCACTCTCTAATCTCTTAATGATGGTGCAGACTGTGGTGTGTAATGGTTTTACAAGCTCTATAATGGTGTCTGAAATAGCCGCTGTCTGGGCTGAGACCAGTTAAAACCTTTACCCTTCATTACCTTCAACATCCGACATCTCAGCCCATAAAGTAATCCCAATCTCTCTCAAATTTTTTAGCTTCCGAGCTCACTATGTTTAGCGACCTGAATGAACTGTAAAAAAAATTATTTCCTTAATTCCTATTTCTTTATCCCTGACTATATCGACAGGAAGAAAAAACTAAAGCATAAGAAAGATTGAAGAAGGGAGCAGGACTTGGAGCAAAGTTTTGAATGTGAGTGCAGTTGGTGGTATGTTAAAGAGTATAGTGGTATTTACATCCCATTACCACATCATTCAGAGCGATTACCATGACAAGCCAGACTGCAGGGCCCCAGGCTATGCTGGGAGAGAGGGAACAATAGTACTCCTTCTGCATGTCCAGAAAAAGAAAAGGGGGAGAGAGAAAGGTGGAGATAAAGGAGGCAATGGAGAGCAACATTTGGGGTGGGTGGAGGGTGAAACCAGAAGAAGTGAAAGAAGTGAAACTCTTGAGGAATTGAAGTTTGAACTCAAGATGTTGCTCCCATCTGATGCACTTCTGACAGATGACCAAGAATGAGAAGTGACCACATTAAGCACACTGTTGTTGAAATGCCTACAGATCCCTATATGAAAGTGTTTCAGCTGTCAGTCGTTCTTTTCCCTGAAACATGTCAAGGTCTAGATCACAAAATGCTTATCCTTGTTTAGTTTGGTTGCCAGTTGTGCTGAAAAGTGACTAGTGGGCTAAAGTATTTCACGCTTTGCTCTGATTTCTATTGTTGCTCAGAGAGGCGAGTTTGGATCGTGTTCAGTACTCTTGTCGGCTTGAGAAATGCTGAAAAGCTACAGAAAACTGATATCTCCCCCACTTAGGGACCAGCCTTCTTTTTCCAGCCTCTCTTCTTAATTTGTTTGATGGAAAAGCAGAGGAGCCCCTCGTCCTTTGTCAAGCACCTCTCTTTCAGTTCTCTGTCTTCCTCTTTATTTCCTGGGCTTCAGTGCACCAATACATTCATTCACTTGGCCATCCCACCTTGCGTGAGAAAAGCACAGTCCCGCACAGAACCACAACTGTTCCCAAATTCATGCATATTAATTAGTCAACACCCCTTTCCATTATAATTTGGAGACTGCTATTAAATTGGCAACTGGCAGACAATTCTACCAACTTCCCCCACTTAGGTTTTCTTACTTCACTATCTTTCTTTCCAATTGGACCGCAGAATCTGTCATTAAGCTCTGCCCAGAGCCTGACCCGGAGCGCCTGCAAGATAGTAGATCTATGGGCAGAGAGTTAATTGTGCTTCTTTTTATCTTTTAACAAAATAAAACCATCAATTTTCTTATCGTTTTAGTTCCTGACATAGAGGTTGTTCAATAAGTCTTGACATTTTAAGCCATAGGTATCCATATAATACACCCAGAGGACTGTGTTTCAGTTTCAATGTACTGTGCTGCTGGAATGAGAATTACGCACAATATTAACTGCTTTGTGGTGCCACTATTTGGGTCCTGACCAAAGAGAACAAAGTAAAGGAGACTGACACATTATGTGCTGTATTCCACAGACAGTGTTAAATGAATGTAAAACTTACAAGATTAAATAAGCAATTATAAGCAAAAATAAGCAAGCAATTATTAATACCTGTTGTAAAAAAAAAGGGGGGGGGGGGCGTGTGCCGCGGCATCGAATAACATTTAGCTTTGATGAATTTACAGTATAGTTGGTTTTCTTCATAGCTTCTGACTTGTGGTGTTCTCATTTGTAAGTCGCTTTGGATAAAAGCGTCTGCTAAATGACTAAATGTAAATGTAAATGTAAGCAATTGCTTTTGTACTGTCCACATATTTCCTGCATTTCTCCAAATATGTTAAATTTAATATGTGAAAGATAACTTAAAATTAAAACGCTCAGAGGTTTGGACCTTGTAAAGAGAAACTTAGATCAATAAAATGGTATTTCTTTCATGTGCAATAGTAAAGAACATGCTGTTGTATATGGTAAATATAATGGGTCCCAATACTTCAGTCATGAACTGCTTGGGGAATAAAATCATAGCATTCAAGCACAATACATTAGTCATGAAATAGAGCCTAACAACAGTGCAGGGCCTTCGCTGTTTGAAAGGAGGTTCAGCAGAGCTCCAGCACCCTAAGTTCCCACTGCCTTGACTATGTTTTTTCAGAGACTGCATGTCATTAATATTGTTTTTACTTATGATTAACAGATAATAACTGGGGAATCAGGCACACTGTTTATTTTATCAAGAACAGCCAAGTTTTCGACAAATCTTGATTTGGTCTGTTCTTACAGATTGAAGTTTTAGAATTCCATTGTCTTTCAGGTTTTTTTCCCCCTTTAGTTTCAGATGTTTTATATATGTAAGGGATGTAAAACCCTTGAGTATGGCAACAGAGAAAGTGATATAAAATGCCATTAACACACTCACTTACTGTGTATATTTAAAACTGGATCAATTCAAAATCAGTTCCTACTTCGGAGCTGGTTGGAGGATATTTGGACACTTACATATAGAGTTCCAACAGCTAATGTTAGATTTATAGTGCATCTGTGCAAGAAGCTTATATAAAGAAAGACTTATTTAGTCTTTAATTACTAAAGAGTAGGAACAAATCAGAGTTTGTTCATAAAATCTGAGAAACATGGCAATTGAAAAGATTTTGTACATTTTTTTTGTTAAAATTGAGAAAGAAATACTAGTTTAATGATATGACTGATAAACAGACCTTCCTCTTCCACATAATAAATGTATGCTTAAGTAACTCATCTGAATATCAAGTAATCTGAAATATAATGATTCTTTAACAGTAGTTGAAAGAATTTTAAAAAACATTTTAATTTGTACAACAGTTTAAATAACTGAGTGTATATGTACCGTACATATGGAGATGCAGATTTTATCTACCAGCGGGACCTGGCTCTTGCCCATGCCTCTCCAGTAGCACCAAAACCTGCTTTGATGCCCATGCCATCACAGGGCTTGACTGGCTAGACCAGACCTAAACCCCAGTGATAATCTATGGGATATTCTTTGTTGTTGGGTCTTGTGCCCCTCATTTTCCTTTTGAGAATATCCCATAGTTGGCATGGGCAGGGGCCAGGTCCTGCTGGAAGATGAAATCTGCATCTCTGTACAGATCCTCAGAAGAAGGAATCATGACATCCGCTAACACATTCTGGTAGACTGCTGCGTTGACCTTGGATTTAAGAAAGCAGTGTTTACCAACACCTGCACCGGACCTGCACCCTAAATCATGACAGACTGATAACTGACTGGAGATTTCACATTGGTCCTCAAGCAGTTTGGATTCTGTTCCTCACCTCTACTGTTTAGTAGATGATTAGTGTGTCACACTCTGTTTAAAGAAAACAGCTGATTTCTTCACAAGATTCAAATTTTTTGAAATCCTGTTTTCATGGGTTTTATGAGCTGGAATCCAAATATGTAAAAATAAACAAATAAATACCTGAAGTCGTTTAAATTGTAGACCCTGAATTTATAATTTATGAAAGTTTTTGAATGGAATTATAGAAATGAATAAACTTTTCCATGCTATTCAAATCTTTTGGAAAGGCTCTGTTTATTTGTATGTGATGTGCGTGTGTGTGTGTGTGTGTGTGTGTGTGTATGTGTGTGTGTGCGTGTGTGTGTGTGTGTATGTATGTATATGTATGTGTATATATATATATATATATATATATATATGTATATATTTATACACACACATACAGTAATACAGTAATGTCTTCTGCCCACACTCGTTATCCGAACAACCGCCACACTATGATAACTGCCTGTCTAAGACACAGGAATATGGTCCTTGTCAGACACAGTAATGCTTTATGATCTGTTACAACTGCTCTGGATGCACAGAACTTGGTCTGGGTCTGATTCAGTCATGCATGTCACTGACAATTTACTGACCATGCCTTGATTTAGAGGATAAAAAGGATGATAAAAACCATAAGCACATTTCTTTGTATTTTCTCTATGAGAATACCTTCAAACTGTATTATCCATGCAACCTGCATTATACCGAATATTTATATTTTGTAATACCTTTTCTATTTACCTGTTCAGTTATGTGTGTCAATACAAAGATTATAAGAACAAACATGCTACACATTATATACACATACATATATTTATATATCATATCTTTTATTAAATCCAATCAACTGAAACTAATAAAATACCAATGAAGATAAAAGCGATCTCGCTCTGGGAGGTCATATGATCAGAAGGTTGCATTCCCTACTGTGGATACATAGAGTACTCAAGCAGGTTAAAAAGGAATTAAAATTTAATAGTATTGTAATTCATTCATTCATTCATTCATTCATTATCTCCCGCTTTATCCTCTGTTAGGGTCTCGGTGGGGTTCCCCATGCCCATCCAGGGGAGAACGTCTCGGGCGCTGGGCAGGTAGACCCAGGACAGGGCGCCAATCCATCGCTGGGCACACACTCACTCACACAGACACACTCTATATGGGGCAATTTTGAGAATTCAATTGAATTGATCCATGTTTTTGGACTGTGGACTATGCCGACTGTGCCGGACTGTGCTGGTGCTGGACTGTGCCACCTTAGTATTGTAATATTATGTAATTGTAGTAATAATTATTCTAATTAATACTATTATTAACTATATCAGTCTTTGCAATCTATGTGCATACTGTAAATGTATTAAAAAAGTTCCTAGACATCTCCACTAATCTGTACTTAACTACTAACTGTCATTATAAGTGTTAGCATTGTAAAAATTGGCCATAATATTTTTACTTACAATTTTATTCTTATCATTTACTATAGTCTCTGTCAGAATTTGTAAATAATATATTGATTTTTTATTTTATTTCACACAACACCTGGGTCTGTCACATATTCTGTCTTATACATATTCTTAGCTACATAATATTCTGTATAGCAAGTGTATTCTTATCTTTTAAATTTACTTTAATATCTGCAATGCAGTTGCTTTTTCATGCAGTTTTTGATTTAAATAGTGGTGCAGTGGCGATAGACTGATTCACAGTAAGAAGGTCCCAGGTTTGATTCCCATTTTGAAGTTCTTTCTGTGTGGATTCTGCATGTCCTCTCTGTACCCAAGTGGGCTCCAGGCACTTTGGTTTCTTCCCACATTCCAAAGACATGTTGATAGTTAAATTGGAGATACTAATTGCCCATGATTATATCGTTTGTAAACTATGGTTTTAGTTTTAGTACTGAGCCTGTAGAGTATTTAAGGGTCAGAAACAAATGAATGGAACCATGTTAATTGTCATATTCTGTGACTAAACAAGTTAAATGTTTTGATATTTCGTAAAGTTTGATTGATTAATCTGTGTAATATCATGGTAATAATCTCAAATTTTGAATCCCATTGCAAGCATTAAGTTATTTCACTCTTCATCTCTCACTCAACAAATGTGTGTATATCAAATCAAATCAAAACAGCCAGCAGTGAAATTCTTTCCTGACTTCTCCACATAAAGTTAAAATTTGTTTAAGAGGATAAGAAAAATAGAATAAAGATAAAATAAAAATAAAGTAAAATTGAACTCTGTATTTACACTTTTCAAATGAAATTTAAAAATTAGAGAACTGTACAATTATGGTACTAACAGATATAAACTAACATGGTCTTGTAAGTTATAAGTTATAATAATCAGTGGGTTGTGCTTTTATGTGCAAATAATGCAGTGCAGAGTTCAAAGTTGTTTTAGTTATGAAGGTATATATTTAAATTAAAAAATGCATTTTCTCAGGAGAGTTCAGAGGAATCAGAAACTCTTTTTTTATACATTTTTTTGAGAATTAAAGTAAATGTATTTTTAAAAGGATACATTTAGATACAGCCACATGTCACAACAGAAACACCGATCAGTTATATTTGTCACAGGTATTTAGCAGACCTGAGTTTGTGTTTTACAAGAGTAATAATAACACAAATGAAGCAGAAATAATTTCAACCATATAAAAAATTTGTACACTATGATTTATTTATCATGCATGAATAACATATTGGTTATTTTACTATTATTTTAGTGGGTTCCATGTGTAAGGTTACTTATACCTAACCTGTATCACTATAAAGGGGCTGCAGCACTGCAATATTCTTTTACAAATTGCTGACAATGACGTAAGCATACAGCTGCAATGCATATGACAATACTGAAAGATATTTAAGCTTTGACTGAATTAAGTACGCTTAGTTTCCCCACCATTAATCTGAATGTTTTGCTGCTATTTGAATAAATGTAAAGCTAATTAGACAGTTTTGTTTGTGTATTTGGGTGTGTCTGTAACCACATGCTCAAGGACATCTGTTGAGCTGGTCTATGGGAATATGAACTACTGTAGATGGCAGGTGAAATACTGCCCTATGGCTCAGAGAAAAGGGAAAATGGACAGTGTGGAGATGCTTTACTCAGGTCTTTTCATTGAACTATTCACTCTTTTATTTTTCTGCATCCCGCTCACGCTTGTTCTTCTTCTCCAGCTGCTGGGATGTGGGACTGGCAAAGGAGAAAGAAAATAAAAAGGACAAGGAGGAGTGAGAGAAAAAGAAGTGATTTGTGGAGAAAGAGAGGTCGATGTGGTGCTGCTTTGAAGTTGAATGAATTAGTGTGTGTGTGTGTGTGTGTGTGTGTGTGTGTGTGTGCGTGCTTGAGCTTGTTTGTGTGTAAATCCTAAAAGCGAGGAAGGGGGGGGTATAGTTCTTTGAAAAAGGCAACAGAAGCAAATAGAAAGGGAGACGGTGAAGACCAAGGCACTGATGGACAGAGGCAGAGCAAATGGTTTGAAGGCCTCTTTAGGGAGTACAGAGTGAAGTCCCGCACCATTCCTCAAATTCTCTGCAGCGTTCACCTCATCTATAAACCTCTTCCTTTGCTGATTGCTTCCTGATGCCACTGCTGACCTTGCCAGGCCTAACACGCTTCAATTAGTAAAACTGTTGTTGGACTAAACATATTGCGTTCATGTTCTTTTTATTTTTCATGGACACATTCTTTCCTGCCCCACAATGTTGCTCCCACTTGCCTTCGTGTCTCTCTTACATTCAGCATTCATATGCCCCTTAAAAGGCTAGGTGTGTGGAGGCACTGTTCCACTGACCATGTAACCCGCTGATACTAATAGTATGGTTTAGTGAATAGGCCTGCCTCTTCTCTCTTTACTGGTCTCTTCACCAAGTGTGAACTTTGGGATAAATGACTGTATTTATTCAAAATGTCAGCTTCTCAATGTGTAACTAAGACCTCTAGATTCATGCCATATTAAATCTATATTTGTCTTCAAGATGAATTTAACAAGTTTTAGAATTTGTGTGTGAGGGTGTGTGTGTATACGATGCCCATTTACCATAGTTATGACACTTCAACAGCAAAATATTCTGTACACATTACACCCTCCACCAAAGTGCAAGTCAGCCTGCAAGATTTTATTATTTAAGTCATTAGGAAACCATTTCAATTGCAAAGTATTAAAGGGAAGACAAGCTCATTCTAATAATATTTGACCACGTATTCAGATGTAATGAAACCTGTTTTTTTATTGGATTTATTAGGGTTTACAGTCCCACTGGGATGTTTACTACAGAAGTTTTTCTATAAAATAAACCAGTTAATGGACACTGGATTTCATAAACTGTGCATTCATATCCTGCACTGTTAATGATATCTGAATGAGTCCCTATCTTTGCCACTGTTCCTTTGATTACCTTTTGGGGGTTCAGACTCAGAACACTGAAAAGCTGCTTTGAGACACTGTTCTATTGTAAAAAGTGCTATATAGATAAATAAACTTGAAACGTAATGTGCTTGACTAAGTTATGAACAAAAAACTTTCACGTTACCAGCCCAGTTTAATAACTTTTGAGCTACCATTGCTCTAGATGGGCTCTATATCCTTGGCCCCATTAGAACAAGTTTTTTTTTACAATAAATTCATGGGTGATTTCTCACCATTTCTAGACGTGTGGTGCCTGTGTACAGCAGGAAATCACTCAAAAATTAAGAACATTCATGTAGCTAAGTAATAAAAATTTTTTTTTGCTAAATTTGTCCGACCATTTGAATTTTAGCTTTTACCTTCAGATGTTCTCTTGAGACTCTATTTACTGTTATTTTTGTGTTTTGTGTCTTCCAGTTTCACTTTGGTGACTGTAGTACTACTAAATCAGATTCTTGTTTTCAAACATACAGATCCAGTGGCTATAAAATACAAATGCTTTTGCTTGCAGTGTAGTGACATGAGCTTAAAAGTTACCCATTATAAAATAGCTGCTAATAAACCTGTAGTTCCTAGCCTTGTTAATGAATAAGATCAGATTCAACTCAACGTGAATGTAATGCAAGTGTTTATCATACATCTCCTTATTGTTTTTGGTGTAGTAATTTGGAGAGGGGTAACTCCCTATGTGGTATGTGCAGGTTTAAAACATGCAAGTGTTTATTTTTGCACAGTCGGTTCCTCTAGTCCTGCTTCAGACTTGTTGTGAAACATCTCAGACATGCCTGATCTCTGCAGTCACCTAAACAGGATATTTAGTTGTATGTTTAAATATCCAGCTCTGTTGATTAGTACTGCATATTGGTTTGGAGGAATTTTGGCTCATTCTGCCAGAGAAAAAAAATGTGCTTACAGGTGAAGAGGAAAAGATTTGCACAAATTTAAAAATGTTGCTGAAAACTTTATAGAATAGTAGAAGCTAGTACAGCTGCAAAGATGGAACCAAATTAAATTAGATGTCACAAGCCTCTGTATGTATTTGTAGGTGCCCCAAAACATCTGTTCATGTAGCATATGATCTTCATAAACAATGTGTTGACTTGGAAAATCTACAAAACATAAGACGTGTTTTTCAAACCTTTGTATACTGCGTATGATTTATATGTGCACTAACTGAACTTACAAGACAACAAAGTACTCTTGCAACCTACATTAAAGTTAAAGGTTTCAGGTGTGTGTGTGTGTGTGTGTGTGTGTGTGTGTGTGTGTGTGTGTGTGTGTGTGTGTGAGTCTTTTCAAATAGCATGATCTCTTATGTGCCTCCAACAGCTGCATAAACAGCTCTAAATCCTGGGCAATCTTATGTCCCAGCTGGGGGTCACTGTAAGGTCCGTCTCTTCCTTCCATTTCTTCTTTTCTAGCTCCTGGTTCTTCTTGGTTTGCTTTATTTATTAATCCTTTTTTTTTTTGATTCCCTTGCCATCCCTTAAGAGAATACCCAGTGAGAACTGTTTTGGGAATAGTAAGAGAAAGGTTTGTTAGATCAGTTATGAAATGGAGCCTATTGAATACTAGCTGAAAAAGACCAGTTTTACAACATCAAGTGATGAGTGATACAAAGAATATTAATAAATATAGATGACATAAATAATTACCTTTGGTTCAGCCTTATCTAAACAATTGAGGTAGTGACAATTAGTTTCAGTGCGTTTTATTCCGGTAATAAATCAGCCTGTAATTATTTCTTTTGGAGTGGCACAGTAAACATTAAAGTTTTGCTTGGATTGCATTGAGGACATGCATTTATTTACTAAACAAAATAACAAAAAAAGGCTAGTGCTACAGCCCAGTTCATCTTCCTTCACGATGAACTAGAAATCTATGACAAATCTTTTAAAGATAATAACTCCAAATATGAATTTTTACATTGTTTTAAAATAAAAATGTATGATATAGAATATACATTAATTAATTTAGTATTATTTAGTATTGACAAAATATTTGTGACACCTACTCATTACACCCAAAGGAGTTTCTTTGCAGTTAGAGCCACTTACACTCAACTTGTCTACAAGATTATGGGGTGTTTGGAGAATTTTCCTGTTTATATAGCTAGGTATTTGGGAGGTCAGTGGATGAGAGTGTCTGGTTCACAATCTACATCCTAGTTCATCCCAAAGACCTCCCGTCTACAGTGAGGTTGAGGAGAGAACTTGATTTGGGACAGTCAGGCTCTTCCATTCCAAACTCGCACAACCATGCCTTTATTAACCTTGTTTCACGTAAAGTTGCTGGAACTTCAAAAAAAAGACCTTCCAAAAACTGTATCCACAAAGTTAGACATATAGTATTGTAGAAAATGCACGGTTGGGTGCTTGATTATATACACAATGTGCCAATGGGATTAATGAAACACCAAAATAGGTTTCAGTACTAATGGCTTAGTGGTTGGCACGTTTGCCTCTCAGCGCTAGGGATTCCTGGCTTGAATTTCCATGTTCTCCGCGTGTCCGCGTGGGTTTCCTCTGGGTTCTCCGGTTTTCTCCCACGGTCCAAAAACATGGATCAATTGAATTCTCCAAATTGCCCCATACAGAGATTTTGTGTATGTGAGTGTGTGCCCAGCGATAGATTGGCACCCTGTCCTATGTATTATCCCAGCGCCCGAGACGTTCTCCCCTGGATGGGCATGGGGAACCCCCCCCCCCGCGACCCTAGTAGAGGATAAAGTGAAAGATAATGGATGGATGGATGGATGGATGTTTCAGTACTTTTATTCATTTAATCTACTTTCATGTAACTGTAAACTAAACTCATTACAAATTTCAATTTAACTCTTCAACTCTCTAACTCTAATTTATATTCAATGAATGACCTTCTGAATAATGAAGCTATGTAGTACAATACACCTTAATGTAATGAAGCACTATCCTACTGATAAATGTTGTTTAGCAGCCCATGCCGGTGTCCTCCATGATGCTTGGCACGAAAATTCTGCTTATGATAGGGTTATTTTAATAAGACTTGTGTACAGGCTCATGTGTTCTAAGGGACAAGAAGGGGCTCTCAGCACATTATTGCGATACATAGCGGGGCTGGAATGAATGTTATTGCAAGAATGCTGAGCAGCCTGACCACATCATGTGAACCAGTCAGACAGGAGGAACCCCCTCCACATTCATAAAGGAGTAGTACAGGAACTGTGAGAATTATGTAAAGTACCAAGAAGACTAAATCCTTTACTAGTAATAATTTACTAAAATATGATCGCTAATGTAGACCCTTGAGCTGGGGCTGTTACCTGCTTTGTTCTAGGGGTCATCATCCCTGAACCTTCCCTTCTATACAAATCACCATTTAATGTTTGGGGTCATTAGATAAACGCATCAGTAAAATGATGTAATATGAACAATATACTGCATAGAGCTATAAAATTACAAATGTAATTGATATAAAGTGCTAAATTGTGTAACTCCACAATTCCTATATGATACCTTACTGCTTCATAAATATGAACTACCATGCCCATTAAGTTTAGACCATGTGGGTTTAACATAACCAAGAGTAATTCAGCTAATAATATAATTCGACCCATTAGCATTTGGGACTTACACAATGTGTCAGTTTTAAGACTGAAGAGGCTAAAAAGCATCTCACTTGATCAGGTATCATCCAGTCAGATCACCTCTTTTTGCATATAGGGCAGAGCTTGGAATTCATGGATAAAGAGGCGTCTCTCTTTTTGTTAATAACCCTGTTTGTTGTGGCTGGTCAATGATGTCTCTGGGCATTCAGATGTCCTTTAGTCTCTTTTCATGGAACACTTTATTTATCATTATTGCTACAGCTATATCAATGCAATACCGTTCGGTGGAAAACATCCAATTATAATTTATATATATATATATATATATATATATATATATATATATATATAGGGCGGGTGGTCAGCACGTTCGCCTCTCAGCACTGGGGATTCCCGGTTCGAATCCCCATCTGGGTGGAGTTTCCATGTTCCCCCGTGTCCGCGTGGGTTTCCTCCGGGTTCTCCGGTTTCCTCCCACAGTCCAAAAAACATGGATGAAGTCAATTGAGTTCTCCAAATTGCCCCATATAGAGTGTGTCTGTGTGAGTGAGTGTGTGCCCAGCGATAGATTGGCGCCCTGGATGGGCATGTGGAACCCCCTCCCCCCCGCGACCCTAATATAGGATAAAGCGGAAGATGATGGATGGATGGATGAATGGATCCATCCATACATATAAAACTGCAAGATGATTTCACAGTTCAAATTTTCTTTTGTGTGTGTTAACAGCACCACTTTGCTTGCTCCTCTCATTTGCGTGTCCTCTCAGTTCTCAGCATAGCCTGCAGTGTTTGCACTTAGAGGATCACCATGTTCGCCTATCTGACAGATCAGCAGGGAATGGCAGAAAGCTGCAACAGTGCTGGCAGGATTTTATTTTAAACCACTGGCGTCTACAAGAAAAAAAACACGGGACTGTTTACATTGCTCTGCAGCCTTGCTTAAGGTGCCCTGCTGGATCAACAGAGAAACAAGACCCCTAGCTTGGCGCTCTTGACCCTACACTGGCTCCTGCTTGGCTGATTCGAGGGCTGCCCACTAGAGTTTAGCTGTCAGCAAGATATTATCTAAGAGACCGTTTGTTAAATGAAAGAAGGGCTTGAGAAACCTTGAGACATTCAGGACATGTGCACCAAATTCCAGGGGACATTGCAGCCATGACGGTAATGTTTATTTGTTGTTGAGTGTTTTTTTTTTCATGGTGATGAGAAAATTTTGTCAATGAAGCCAATTTCCTGTCATAATATTTTTTCTCTCACCACTGTCCTTTCTTTCCTCACACTTTATTCTGTAACTCTCCTGTTCCCTTATTCTTTCTTTGTCCACTCGTGTATATCTTTACTGTCACTATACACCATTTGGCCATTTTCTTCCTAGTTTAATGGCTTGTCAGATCGACACCTTGCTTCCTGAGCTTTTGACTTCTACCAAGCTTTTGTTCATAATCCGCAAAAACATCCTCATACAATGCCATCGATTTTCGGCTAAGTACCCCATATCAAAGCTGCCACAGGCTTGTGTTCCACTGCATGTGTTTCATGCTAAAAAAATAAAACCCAAAACTGTCGGCTGTCGCTGCAAAACAAGAAGCAGCAGGAAATTTGAAGAAATAAAGCAGGAATCTCTTAATCTCTTGTTCAAGTAAGAGGGGATTAAAATGCCCCCCAGGGCCTCACAGCAGGACCTCCCCCATAACCCCCCCTAAAGCCAGGCTCAATGGCACGCCAGGATGAACACGACCCCTTTGGCCTCTCCTGGCCCAACCCCGCTCTTTGGAGCAGGTCCCGAACACTGTCAGCTTGCCCTATTATGCCTTGAATTAACCCCCTCATAGGGCCCATCTCCCCCTGCTGTCTCCTGCCCCCAACTCCATTTTTTTCACTATTCTCAGTCTGTATTACAAACCCATGATTAGCTCCTCACACAACGTCCTCTTCAGGCTGGTAAGCCCTAAATTTGTCCTAGGCACTGCTGTGTCTTGCCAGCTGCTGTTTAGTCAACTATTACATTTGCCACACATCAACATTCCTCTGATCTGTTAATCTGCATTTATTCTTTCACTGCATTCTCTGTCCATGATTTCAAGAAATATAGGATAATTATCATGCTTGTTAAGAAATAAAAGAAATATAAAAAAGCTTCACTTAATACAAAACTTATTTTTCTTACTTAGTTTTCTTTACATTTTTAGTCGAACTTTAAGTTTAAAATCATATGGTGATTATTATTTCCAATATATATTGGTGATAAATGCTTAAAATTATACATGCATATGATGGACTGAATTTATGATTGTCTTCATTAATTAATGTCTTAATTAGTAAATACAATTAGTAACCATGATCAGTGTTTTATACAGTATAGTTAAATGCTTATTGATTTATGCTTTAATGGAAGTTTAATGGCCATTTATTACCAACTGCATGCCAATGCTTTGTCAGTTGTAAAAAGTAGCTAAAATACTAACCACTAAATATTGTTTGTAGACAGAAACCCAGGAATGAGAGAGTTTATAAATGCACCACGATGCCTTTTCTTACTCTGTTTGGGGCAGTCATGAGCTTGTGGTTAAGGAACCAGCTGCCCCACCGCTCCGTGTGCTCACTTCAGCAGTGTGTGTATATATGTGTGTGTTTCACTGCACGGATGGGTTAAATGTAGAGGACTAATTCCTCTGTGTGTACGCAACAGTAGGCAAAATAAATCACTTTACGATATTGTCTGTTGTTCAATTAGTGTTAGTTATCATTCATCAGTGCATACAGAATAATGGCGGTTGGACATTTTTGGTTTGTCTGTGCTTCTCAGTCCAGTAGTAAACTGAGATGTTGGACTACAATCTGTATTTTAGTGCATTTATATTAAAGGTATAGTTGATTAAACGTAGGCAATGAAGCTAAAGCGAGGAGGTCTACCCAACAAAGTGACCAGAAAGTGTATGTTTAAGAGAACATGTTATTTAAGCAGAAGTGGCTAAACTTTTGGATACAACTATACACAGGTATCTTAAAATGCAGAAATTCTCACATGTCTTACCCTTACTTTAGATGTGCGTGATAAGAGTGTAGAGTTCACCATGATCCATTGACCCTGGAGCAAAAACAGAGTAGCAACTTAGTGGACCGATGTTTTAAGCTCCCAACATTCCGATTATTGGAGCAAGACATTGATGGTTTTAATGTGTTTTGTTCAGTTTAATGATTTTATTGACAGTTTCTCATAGTTCAGTATTTTCTCAGATCCAATTTGATGAAACACAGAACACTAGTAGTGCCCGAGAACCTGGTTCTGTTGGTTAAGCTGCTTTATTTTATGTTTACCTTATCTCCATTGATGGTTTCTCAATATGACTTTATGATATTTACCGTCTGTGCTTGGTAAAGAATCAACTCATGCTGAACTTTCATAATAATTAAAGTAAAAATCTCTGTGGACTCGTGTGTGTTTCTTCTCCTTTGACAAGTTTTAGTTTGCAGAGACAGGAGTTCCTCTCTCAACAGTAACATTACACTAATGATTCAGGCCAGCAGAGCAGAAGTAAGAGCTACGCAAACTTCTTCGAAAGATGCCTGCATTCTGGATCTACATTGAACCTGATAATATCTATGAGCCGGCACTATGGTTGAGAGCTCACAGGTCCATATGAGGTTAGGAATGGGACTACTACTGTAAAGCAGTGGAGCTCAGACTCAGAGCTGAGCACTTGAAAGACATTCCTAGGAGGCTTGTACAAAGCTTGAGTGCTAAGTTTGAGAGGAAAAGAATTCCACCTCATAGTCACTAGTGCATTTTAGTGTTACAGTTGTAATCCCACGTTAAAACCATATCTCCTGATGTACTCTTAAAAAAACTCCTGAATACCATATACAGTTACATTATCCAGATTTCGATTTGAACACAGATGTATTGGACCTTGTTGATTGTACACTGTATGTGTTTTCCGTTATGCAGTCTATAAGTGAAAACATAATATTTTCCCCCCGTATCTATCATATGGTGCTGTTTTGTGTCCTGATGAGGTAATGATGCTTTATAAAAATTTTGGCGATTGTTAAAAGTAACTAGAATTACTATTAAAAACAAGGCAATAAGTCATGTCATAGCCAATTTATGACTATAAACCAGTAAAAGCATTTGTTCATGCAAAATGAAAATGTACTCAAATCTAAATTAAGTATATATAATCTACCAAGTTTTATTATTTTGTTAATCATATATTTATACACTATTAAGAAATAATGCGAGCTGTTGAGTTGAAACATAGACATACAATACACGGTCATAAGTGTATTTCCAGTAATATAGATAAAAGGATAAAAGAAAGTCATATGCACATAAATGATTAAAACGCAAGTTTACAGCATGTACATTCCTTTGTGAACAGTTATACAAGAACAGTATCAGGTTTTCATTAAGCACCAAGCCTGTTAATCTGCTCAGAAAATAATCCCTTCAAAATTATGTATATTAGCGGCTCTTTCTGTTTAATCAGATTACCAATCACAGGAAAGTCCCAATAAAGCAGATGAAAGCGGCAATGTCCCTCCTTTCTTAAGTGCATTCAGAGTCTCACAATGCGAACCTGAGGTCATGTGTACTAGCTAGCCAAGCTTTAGCCATAATCAAACAGTAGGACATGGTCTTCACAAGTAAAGCTGAGAATTATTGGGTTTGAGTGCCAAGCCATACACCATGGTGTTGAAACATGGTTCCCAGGCCCAATGTAATACTGATGTGTGAGTCAAATCTGAATTGTTACCCAGTGTTTGTTGTTTTAGGATTAAAACAGTATTAAATCAGTATATCAGAACACCACTGTTTTGTTAGCATTTATCTTTCTAAAGCCTATTGACATTTTTGCTTGTGTCTGTAATACAAACATCCAGACAATTTAAGCAGCTACCTTTATTTGGTGTTTAGATTAAGCTTATTTACAGTAAAGGAAGCAGGTCTCCATTTTTAATGAAAGATATTTCAAATTTGACCATATAAATTAATGTGTCCATCCAAAGAAATTGTGATATTTCAAACTATAAAAATATAATGTGGATTAACACAAGTAAGAAGTACTAAGACTACAAGCAAAATTTTATTTAAAACTTTGTTTGCAATAACAATGTGAAACCACTTTCTGTATGAACAATGTATATTGGAATAATTTTGAAACCACATGAACATGTGGCACAGTTGTAAAACCCTACAGGTTCATGCAGTAGTTGCGGGAGTTATTTTTGTGGACAAGTTGTTTTCAACAATTCTCAACTTTATTCACTGCTGTTGCCAATTCCCATCTGGTACTTGTCATGTACACCGCCCGCAAATTGTTTCAGGAGGTTCACATGCAGGAAGGTTCCTCGTTAGCTGCAAATGAAAGATCATTTTACATTCATCATAATGGTCTGACAATAGTGCAAAGAACATTTTTCAGTAAAGAATTACAAATAATTTATGTCCTCCATGAACACGGTGAAATATTTTGAGAAACATGTTCTTTGTGTCTAAAAAATTTACCATTAAAATGTTTTTATCCCAGACTCTTGTCCTGGAGGGGCATACAGTGGGTTGCAAAAGTATTCATACCCCTTGAACTTTTCCATATTTTGTCACATTACAACCACAAACATAAATATATTTCACTGGAATTTAATGTGAAAGACCAACACAAAGTGGTATACAATTGTGAAGTGGAATGAAAGTTATACATGAATCAACAATTTTTTTACAAATAAAAAACTGAAAAGTGCGATGTGCAAAATTATTCAGCCCCCTTTTCCCTGAGTGCAACCAAT
>JAFMOD010000268.1:1057615-1087879 GCA_019802435.1 Corydoras maculifer
GTGTGTGTGTGTGTGTGTGTGTGTGTGTGTGTGTGTGTGTGTGTGTGTGTGTGGGTGTGTGTGTGTGTGTAAACTTAGGGAGTAAGACCATTTGTCTGTGTGAGTTAAAAGCTGTGGAGGAGTGAAACAGGTCTCTGGAGAGAGGGTCAGTGTCACTGTGTTGAGAGAACAGAAAGCAGGTCTAGGCCATATGGTCAGCACTGCCTTTACATCTGATTCATCATATGCTAACTCCAGCATTGTCTGTCCTGGCTATGCCTCAGTGGGTCAAGTTCACTCAGTGCAACAGTAATCAGTCTTCAGCAAGCCAGAGGGATCTCTGCATGACTGCACTTAAAGCAGCACATACATTATTATGGCATCTTGGGAGAATAGCATGCCCTCAAACAGGATATACAAACAGTTTAAATCTGAGACGGTGAGCGTTATCATGCTCTGGGTGCACTTCAAAGTAACCTCATTTACTTATTTAAAAAATATATTAAAAAGTATATATTTTAATGTACACTCACAAACCCAGGATCCTGTATCCAGCATGGGGCCTCAACTAAAACAATAGATTTAAGTTTCATGTTGCAGGTATTATTGTTAGATCTAAAACATTCCCAGTTATACAACAAACGTTGTGTTTTTTTTTGTATATCCAATGAAAATAATAATTCAATGAATAATAAAAAATATTACTTTGTACTTGATTGTAATTCTTTTCCTTTGTGTAAACATTATCAGATTTTTAACACAAGTCCTAAATACAGCTCAAGAAAATCCATTCAAACAAATGAGACTAAAATATTATACTTGACCACTTATTAATTAAGGAAAATGATTTAATCTTATAATACCAAATGTATGTGAACCTTTGCTTTCAGTACTGCTGTGACTCTAAAACTGCAGTTAAGGGTGTTATTGCTAAAGTGCAGCTTGAATTCTTGGATAATGATCAGGTTTTCTAATATAAGCAATTTGTTTTAGCTCATTTCGTAACATTTTTACCAGATTATGCTTAAACCTTTGACTTGGGTTTTCAATTAAATATAATCTGTAATATTTCTATTTTTTAGTAATATTCTTTGGTAGAATGATTTTTGCTTTTAGAGTTTTTAGTTTTGTGTGACCCTTCTATTTTTGAGACTCAGTGGCTCTAGCTCCTATAAAAGTTTAGCCAGTGTTTTTAAACATTTACATTTGGGTTTTCCAGTGGAAAGTTTTTTAATGCAATTGTTTTGTCACTGTATAGACAGGTATAAACATTTTTCAAACAAAGTTATGGCCCGATGATTTATTTATTTTTAGCAAAGGTTTGGTTTGACTCGGGAAAGAAAAAGCCGATTTAGTGAATGGTTTAATGTAGATTTTTACTCTGGACTGCAAATACTCACCATTTGGTCTAATTCATTTGCACACGAGCCTTTCAGATCTTAGTCTTTTGTTCATTCATCATGTAGCCGCTGCATTTTCTTTGTACAGGAAACACTGATTTCCTCATGAATCAAAAGTACAGACCTTTGGGTCTGAGTTTTACATTTAATATATATAGTATGTGGTAACAGCAGTGACATGAGCAATGATATTCTTACTAGTAAATATATCTAGCTTATGTTAGCTGGTCAATCAAAAAAGAAATGTACAAAAGAACATATAACCCTTCAATTGCTTATGGAAAGAGTTTATACACAACTTATAGAGACCAGGTAGGCTAGTTTTAGTAAATTAAATGAACGCATTTAGAAACACTTAAGTTTACTGTAAAAGATTAAAAGTTGAAAGCTGCATAAGCATCAGCTGATCTGACATCAGTACTACAGCATTTTTACTTAATTCTGAGAATTCTTGTAGACTTGGTCCTTGAGTTGTTGTATGGATACAAAACACAAGGTAAATTGAAGCACATGCACTGGTCATCAGTTTAAATACAGGTCTCTAAAATGTTCTCACATTTTTCAAAATTCTTATTAGTTCAAGTTAAATGTCTTAAATATAGTGGTGCAAATTATTAAATTAGCTCCTGGTAAAATCCTGGCTTTTACTAATTTTTCAAGAACATAAGAGAACTATGTAGTAGAAATATGAGTGAACTCATTACGATTTACAATACAGTAAAAAATGGCACAACACCCTTACAACAGCATAACACCCTTAAGTCTGGCTTATTGACATAAAAAAAATTAACTTATTAAACATGTTTAATCTATATTTATTACATTATATATGTATATGTTTGGAAACTACAAGAGATTTGAGTTTGTTAGAAGGCTTTTATTTAATTTTTGTGAAATGACTTTTACCTAAATTAAGACATTGACCATTATTGACTATATATTGAGTAATACTGATATAGTTTGTAGGACTATCTCTAGGACTATTCCGTTGTCACAAGAAATACAAATTTGCAAACATTTTGCACTAAATGCAATCATGTATTATATTACGAAACTAAAAAAAATGTTTTTTGAAAAAAATAAAAATTGTTTTAATTTAAATATACAATTGATTTATTGCACAGTGGATTTACTCTTCCAACTCGTTACTAAACACAAATAAGTCTTTGGTTATTTAAGTCTTGCCCACAAACTATAGCATCAAGGGCCTTGTCTGCTGCTTTGTTTTTATCTCGGTGTTAAATTTCATTACTCTTTTAACCCCAAATGCTATTAGCACCTCTGGCATTACATTAAACCCACTGTGAAGGCTGCTCTGAACCATTGTTTAGAAGTTTACCTTTCATCAAAGAGATTGATTCCACAGCTCCCATAGAGAGACACAGGGAGTAAGTGAGCTGATAATCGCAGCATTGATTAGATTTGTGCTCTGCAGGCAGCACAGTGTATATCCTGACTCTGTAAACAACTTTATCTTTTAATATTGCCAAGGAATGTGCTGTGACTAATCAAGCTGTTGCTAAATGAACAGTTATTGCTAATCAGTTATAAAGTAATAATAAGTAAATAAATTGTAATCATACCTAGTACATATGCTGTTTCTGTTTGGGTAATTTTTTTTTCTGCATTTATGCAGCAAACTTAAAATAAAAAAAATCTCTGTTAGTAGGGAGATAAAACAAATCCTAATAGAAGGAACAATGTTCACACATGTGACCTGACCTTCCTCCAAATGAGTATAAGACTTGGAGTTGAGGTGTGTGTTTCCTTCTGAGTAACTCTACAAATGGCAACATTGCTGTTGAAGGGTTTGTTAAATCTCCCACATTTGCGGCGAGGCAGAGATAAAGTGTCGGTTTGTTGGGTTGGAGAGGGGGGTGATCAACACATGGGCCTAACACTAGGTTGATATGTGTTTGTCCATTCCTTTAACATCTTCAAAGAAAAAATCCAGACTGTTGTCACACTTCAATTACGGCAACAATACACATGCTAAACTAATTGCTTTAAATATACATGAATATGAATGTTTTAAAAGCTCAGACCCTTATAAATATAAATTCTGATAATGTGGAAAGATTTGAGTAGTTTCTTTAATATCAGTTTTAAATTATACTACAGTACTTTATGGTACCAGTTCGTTAAACACATTAATCATTTATCTACAATAATATTATGTAAATATACCTTATCATGTCTCACATCATAAGTTAACCAGTGCCTTTAACTCCTTATTCATCTCCAAAAGCCAAACTCCCTTTGAAGAGCATTAGCTTCCTTATATCTTTCTTTTGTTATATAATGAGGTCAGTGTTTTTTGTAAAAGAAGCTTAATTTCTCTCTGTGATGGCACATGTACGTGCTGCTAAACTAAATGAGCCAGTTTGTGTTGTTAAAGCTGCTGTGTGTATATGCAGGCTGATTTTCTTTTTAAACCACATTATCTGGCAGCATTTGATGTGAGCCTGTCTGTCAAACCCAACACTCTCAGCAATTGGAATTTGAGTCATGGGCTGAATAATTATGTTGAGGAACGAACCATCTGTCTTGCTCTTTAATATTCTCTATCTCTGATGACTAAATATAAATATATTCAAAGCTTTGTTCTGTTAATTTAAGGCCAGGCTGGGATTTTGATCGTCATGCAAATCCAAACATAAATAGCTTCTGATAGGTTGCGGAGACATGTGTGCGTGAGAGAGAGGGCCCCAGTCCAGGAATAGTCTGAACCCCTGCAGGGAGGACCATCAAGCCCAGGTGTCATGTGACCAACTGGTGTAGCACTTTTATCCCCTTCCAGTACCCTGCATACCCGCCTGTGCATGCTATACACAAACCCCCTGCTCTGACACCAGTCTGTTGGATGCAGGACTCTGATAGGCTCTGTCACACCCATGCTGACTGGAATGACAGCACATAAAAAGCCAAAGTGGAGATGAGGATGCAGTCATTTTACAGCCTCTTTCAAATAGCTTTACTGACTGACCAAATGTCCCACCTGCGTCAAGCAACTTCAAATAGAAAAATGTAACAGCTCTCAGGATAAATAATATATGTATATATATGTGTGTGTGTGTGTGTGCGTGCATATATATATATATATATATATATATATATATATATATATATATATATATATATATATATATATATATATATGTGTGTGTGTGTGGTTTAACATGTCTCACCACCTCTATGTGGTTTGAGCAGCAACACTAGCAATTGGTGGCCAATAGTGGTTACTGATATTGTGAGCACTGTCTGCCCTCTGTGTAAAGCATTTATTTGCTGGTCATACTGCCAGACTTGAGACTGACTTCAAAGAAGTGTCACCACATCCCTCCTTCTTTTGAACCCTAGTTTAAATATCGACCATGTGACTTCAGAAATTAGAGAGTCTATATACCAAATAAAAACGTTACATTCCAGTTATTTATTAGGAAAGTTGTTTGTTTCCACTTTTAAAAGAACATGTCTATGATATAGCTCACAAGGTTACATTAACTCTACTGTAATGAATAGCTTTTTAAAGTACTTACATGTGCAGATATAATACATTTGAGGACTGAAATCATTTCTTAAATGATTAATCCAGTTTAAATGATTTCTTTATTGTGTCTGATTTTTAGGATTTTTAAAAATTGTGTGGCTTCTTAAATATATTTTTTCATGTTACTTTGGGTTAATCACTCCACTTCAGTGTACTAAAATGTATATACTGTACACATAACACAGCTGTATACATTAAATAATTTCCCCTCTTAATCACACTGTGATTTGGTTAAAAATAAGTTATGGTCTGTCAGTGCTATCAGAAGGAAGTCTGCTGTTTCTTATAGAGTGATTATAACAACATGCTTTCACAGAGGCTCTGAGTATGAATACCACAGTTTGGACTACCTGGAGCTGTACAATGAGATTATACCTATTCAGCAAAGCTTTATGAAAGAATCGTCTGTGGTGGTATGTAATGCCTTTAGTAGTAAAAAAAAAAGGTCCCAGTGTGATGAGCTCCACCTGCTGGGAGTGATTATGTGAAGATACATAGGCTGATTACTAACTTGGACTGGCTGTGTATGTGTGTATGTAAGTGAGAGAGAGAGGAAGAGAGATTATGTGTGTGTACGTATGTGCACACTCTCGTGTGTGAGAGTATAAATGTCACTGATTTTGACATTGACTGTTGGTTATTTAAACAGCTGTTTATCTTCCTTAACCATCAGATTTCAAACCACAGTACTGCTCTGAATGTGAGACATAAATCTGAATCTGACTTATAATTTTTTCATAGTATAATCAGATGATCATAAACCCCTCGAATGCTTACCTTTTGCTTTTGACTACCTGGATAAGTTGTCTGCAATAAGCTTAACTTGTAAAAAAAATACTCAATTTCCAAAAGGCATGACATTAAAGATGGCATATTTATCTGTAACCAACTTTTGTGCATCCTGTATGCTTGGTAACTTATCCTACACCACATGGTAAGCATCACTGATGCAGTAGACAGCTATGTTTTCGCAAGCAGCCTTTCTTTTGATCTTTCTGCCTTTTTTCAATGTAAAGGTCTAGTAAAGTTTAGTAAAGTTCTTGATCTATTTTGTATGTACTGCTCTTGTCCACTAAACTTTTAGTGCTGTTGAGGTTTGGGGGTTTTGAGACCATGACAAAACCTTTAGTCACATCTTTCAATCTCTTGTAGATATAGAGGTTTAGGATCTCCATTCTGTTGGTAAAGTATTTCTGTTTTTATCTTCAGTTTTTTTTTAGATTGTGTGGTGCTTACTTCTAATATTTACTTTTTTTTTTTTTTTTAAAGAAAATATCTTAATTAATTCTTCTTTTTACCAAAGTATTGTTTATTCTGGTGCAAGCGGTAACATAAACCCAAGGAATGATTGATCCATCCCTGCAATTAACTGTTAAAGATGTGTTGGTTGATTATGGCCAAAGTTTTACTTCATCATTCAACAGGTCTTTATCCAAAATGCATTAGAATTGTTTAGATATTCCTTTTCAAACATCTGGATTTAAAATTTGTGGTACAGACAAAGGAAATGTTTTCATCTAATGACTTTTTTAAAGAATATAATATTTGTACAAAAGAATGTCATATTTAAAGCTACCTATTGCCCCATTTAAATTCTTAAGGACTTAAAGATTTAATGTTTAATATTGATTGATTACATATGCATATGTATTTAAGGAAGCTTTCATGCCAGGGTTTTAAAACCCTTCTTTTTTGTGCAAAACTTACTGTTGTTGGCATTAATCTATCATCCATTATCTTCCGCTTTATCCTTTACTAGGGTCGCGGGGGGAAGGGGGGGGGGTTCCCCATGCCCATCCAGGGAAGAAAGTTTTGGGCACTGGGCAGATACATCCAGGACAGGATGTCTATCTTGGCACACATTCACTCACACAGACACACTCTATATGGGGCAATTTGAAGAATTCAATTGACCTTGATCCATATTTTTGGACTGTGGGAGGAAACCGGAGAACCCGGAAACCCATGCGGACTCGGGGAGAACATGGAAACTCCACCCATATTGGGATTTGACCGGTGTTGGCATTTAACAAAACAAAATTCAAAATATAGCTATAATGAAATGTTATATGTTTTATGGTTGTTTTGTTTCAAAAGATTTTGTGAATTTCTTAATATTAAATATTTAGGGTTTGAGAGTTTGGCATGCTTAAAAAAACATGCGTAAGGATTATGCCAACAGGATATGATTTTATATTAACATTATGTATAAGCAGTTCTAATTCACCCTTCAAATCACATTTTTAGTGGCTTATTAATGGTCTTTCTATAAATGATATCTACAGTCTACATGACAGATTACATGAATTAGATGCCTCCACCTTAAAGCAGTGAGTGTTGAGCATTTTTTTTGTCTCTTATTAAAATCTAATCTAAAAGATAGGACGATAAAGCCAAGGATAAAAATCATGCTCTTTAAGGTTTGGCTGACTTTAGAGTACAGTCCTGTTTAAGGCCAGTTTTAAATGACAAGCATTTTGTGCTTTGCTTACCACAGGGTTGGATGCATGATGCCTTTTGGTTAGTTTAATGTCACCATGTGCTTATTATAGATATGTGGCAAAGATTAAAATCCACACTCACGCAAATGATTCTTAAACAGTTTGATACTGCTCCCTAAGCTTTTCTCAGAATGGATTACTTTTGAAAAGCTGGGATAATGTATGTTTTACTTGAATTCTCCAGTGATTTTAATATCTTTGTAAATGTTTTAATCAGACCTGTAAATCATTTTTCTGGACTACTTAATCATGTGTGATTAAACAGCCATAGAACTTAAATATTTTGACCTGTAATAATGTGTATAATTTGGCCGTTCTATTCTGAAAAGTAATCAGTTTCCCACAGATTTTACAAAGGCTCTAGAGGAGGCATTTTACTTTATCATGCATTGCACAGATACTTTGGTTTGGTCAAGACTGTGGCAAGATTTGGAAGTCATACAATGAACAGCTTTTAAATTTAGAAGATGAGCCAGGGTTTTAGCTTATTGAGCATGTAACCTGTTAATGTTCAAACCCATTATTATTACTAAAAGAGGGTATTAACATCAGTTAAATCATCATTTAGTGGTGTGTCAGGATTACTTACAATTTATGAAATGACGGCACCAGGGAATAAAGTAGCCATTCCAATTTCTTTAATTTATACTGATTTCTGTCCAAATGAGTCATCCATTTTGGGTCTTGTGGTAAGATATTTTTCTTTTCCATGTTAAATTAACATATGTTAAAACATTTCATTCAATAACCATTGTAAGAACAAGTTTGAGAAAAGTCCACAAAGCAAATTAAAATAGATATAAAATAGATTTTAATTTAATTAATACAATAAAATTATACAATTTATAAACAGGAATGAAATACTTCAGTCTGTTTGCTGTTTATAAAAAGTTGAGAAGAAAAATTATTTTTGAAATATCTATTCCATTTTATCTATTCCATAAAAATATAGATCAAATATATATTATGCTCACAAAAATTATTTAATCTATGGTGTACTTTTTCATTCACTTTTCCATTCAACTAAGCAAATAGGTAAGAGTCTCCCTTTGGATATATACTACATAGATATTTGTTTTAGCTACTAGAAGTCATTTTACCCTCACTGATGCAGTGAGTACCTTCTCATTGTTCATCTCATCAGATGAGACGACAGACACATCCACACATCTAATTGAAAACCGATAATCTGGATCAAGTCTGGATCGAATGTTGAAAGAGTTGTTCAGGGAGCATGAGGAGACATCATTACTTATGGATTGGCCAACACAGAGTCCAGATCTGAACCCTATTGAAATTCTTTGGGATGTGCTAGAGAAGTCAGTAGTCCAAATTTTCATCATAATTACAAGATCTTGGAGAAATATAAATGCAACTCTGGACATTGTAACAGTGCAGGATGTCGCCCAGTGGTACTAGGTACCAAGATAGGAGATACAAATGTATTTGTATACATGTGACATGGTGAGTCTACCTGATACCAAGGAATGCAAAGGAAAATCCCTCTAACAAACCTGGGATCACTTACTTTAGTTTGCTTATTTAACCAGAGCTTTGGGAATCCATAAGAATCTGGAAGCTAGAGTAAACACTTAAATAACTTGAGGAAGCCCTAGAAGAAAAGCAATGATAATATATGCAATCCCATTCAGGATGTATAAGAAGGTACAAGCTGGTCTGTGGGTAGTACAGGTGGTACTAGTCCAAAGAAATAAGTGAAATGGTATTTGGACATTGTAAATTTGTAGAAGCTTGTAAAAATGAGGTCACAGCAAATGTGTTTTGTAATCAAATTCAAAATCAAAGGTAGGAGGACTAAGGTGTTCCAACAAAAATAAAGGTGTGATTTGTTTTTTTTTTTGACAAGGCAGTGTTTCCTGTCTGGCCAAAAATGTTAATGCAAAGTTTATGGTGTTTTTAAGACTGTGCTGAAGTGGTGAACTTTGTTTTTCAGAAATCAAGACCCACTCAGTACCACAGTAAAGGGAACTGACACATTTGTTAGAAAAAAAACTGTTGGTAGAAAAAGTCTGTGCTTGTCAGAGTACATCCATATGGTAATTGAAAATGATAAAATGAGCGTTAAAACATCGAGGTAAAAACTCATGTTAATTAACCTCAAATAACCTGTTGACATACGCATTAAAAGACTTTGCTGTTATTGCCAAATTTTGAGTTGATCATTTTTGGAGTTGCATGCGATTTGTGGCTGACATTGTTTTTATGATGCATGAAGAACGGCACTGCTGTTTTTTTGGAGTGGTTGTATTTTGATGTTTACCCTTCTAGGGCATTTTGGGCATGAAGCTGTTTGTGCATATTTGCAAAGAGTGATGTATAAATAGATCTGAAAAAATAAACATTTTTTGCAAAACTTTCATAAACTATCCCAGAAACACTGAGCTCTAGGCTGGAATTTGCCCTGAACTCACATGCATATGTGCTCACGCGCTTTTCCATGAACAGAAACAGCGCAGAATACTGAATAGTGGTTCAGCATGTTTTTGGTAGGTAAAAAAAATATATTGTCTGGTAAAAACACCAGAAGAAACAAGGCTATAACTTTCCTCTATCACTATACCAGTTTTATTTCAAACTAGAATGAAGCACTTTTACAGATTATAGGGTGATTTTAAGGTAGCAATGTACTGAGTGACTGTCAAAGCTATTTAAAATGAATTAGCTCTGGTAGCCAGTCACCACGTCAGAGGATCCTGTAAGTAGCTAATTTAAGAGTAAATAGCTAATTTGTTTGTGATTTTCTTGTCGGCTAAAAACTGAACCACCGTAGTTTTAAGATTAGCTCTTGTGGTTTTACTTGGTGCAGTGAAATGATGAAGTTTTTTCACCCTTTTCCCCCGGGCAAGTGGGTGTGTGTAATAGAAGCTTTCCACAGTTGACCAGACTCAGCAGTTCAGTGTTTAGCCGGCCACCCAGGCAGACTATTCAAAGAGCCAACTAGGAGTGCGGTCCCTCTGAATACCACAACCACTCTGCTGGACATTTCTCTCAAACCAAAAGAAGTAAACAAGAGCGGATGCATGATGATTCGCCAGATCTTATCTGTAATGAAAAGCAAAATGAGCAATTTTGCAAAAATGCGTATTCCTTTGAAGATGTGGAATTTCAAATTGTTCACACAAACAGACCCCAATTGCAAAAAAAACAATCACTAAACCTCCCATCCATGTTTCTAACAACATTGCGTGTGTGTGTGTGTGTGTGTGTGTGTGTGTGTGTGTATGCGTGCATGTGAATATGTGTGATGAAACATCAAGCAGTGTTAGTGTTCACAATGGTATTTAAGATTTTAAGATTTTTGTGAGATAGAAAACATAGTACAACTTTTCTCATTATTTCTTGCTCGTTCTACTTCTTTTTTATGGGTCTTAAACTACGAAGCCCCTAAAGGGACATGAAAAAAAATAATAATGCGAGATCTCACATAAACTATATTTTTTTTCTTCCATGTCACTTTAGGGGCTCTGTATTAAACAAACATGTAACATGATAAAATTGTTCTCTTTTTGGAGCCTTTTATGGAATCACTGGCATGCTAGGTTTTGTTTGGGTCATATTCTATGGTGTAATCTCATTCATATGGTATAGCTGTTCAAGGCATTTAACCAGTTCCACTTACCATAAAGATGCACATTTACAATTACACAATTACAGAGTGTGCTTTGTTTGTTTTCCAGTGATTAAGACCCACACAGGACCAACACAAGGGTCCACACGAGAAGAGACTAACCAAATTTGCAGAGAAGCAGGTGGTCTCCAATCCAGTCTGTAATTTTCAAAGTGCATTTATATGGTAGGATGATGAGAGAATAATAAATTGCTGAATCACTTTCCATATCCATTACTGTGAAATGCACAACACACAAACAGTAATGCAGAGTCATATGACATTTCAAATAATGTCATATTGCAAGCACATATCATCTTCTAGTTTTCCTTCTATTGTTTAAGTGGTACTAAGTAACATTTTTCCAGTATCAGATTTAACAATCAGCAGTGTGCTTTAGATAAACTTTTTTTTTCTGCATCGTTGCATCAGCTGCGGCTATTAATTTTTTAATTTTTATATTATTTTATTATTTTCATTCTATTAGTAAACTTCTTACTGAAAGTGTATGGCTTGAATAGGCAACATTTTATAGTATTTATATAGTTTTATTTTTATTTATCCAATCTGCTTTTCTGGTTCAGAGTCATTAGGGTGACTCCTGAAGCCTCATTTAGGTTGGCAATATTTTTCAAGTAAGTCATACAAAACACAACACATTCATATATACATTTACACCAGGATATATCTTTTAGACTGTGAAAGGAAAGCAGAGGTTTTTGGGGTTTTGTTACGAGCCTTAGTGCCCAATAATAATAATAATAATAATAATAATAATAATAATAATAATAATAATAATAATGGACTTTTAATGGACATGTATGAATCCTAGTTTATCTTAACTTGATATGTTAGACATCTACTATATGATTATGATTAATGTCCTCTGACATGTCAGCTCGCATACATCACTTTAGCTAACTGCACTGTAAGCCAAAAAATGCACTAATGGTATATAGTTTACAGAGAACTTCAATGTGTAGTTTCTCACAAATATGTTTTTAGTATGAAGGCATAATAAATGCATGTACATTGATATCATGTTGCCATTAACGAACATATGTTTATCTGAATCATAGTGGTCAGGACCATCAATGGTTTTATGGAAAGTCTCAGGTTGTTTTTGATGAGCTTTAAGTTTGAAAAGTTCTTGCAGGTTTTTCTCCCAGCGAAAAGAAAACAGCTTTAAGGCAGTCATTTCATTTGAGAGCAGATCAGATGAATTCTGAATTTCATGTTCCAGTCACAGTCATCCCTGAAGGTTAGAACGTTTTCAACTTCCAAGCAGTGAGCCTTTAAAGATTGTCTGGACATCTGAGAGATGATGCTGAAGTTCAGCAGCAGTGGATTTCATGTGACACTGTTAAAAATTTCTCATTCATGGTTGTCAGCAATGTAGAGTTGACAGCAATATTCAAATAGTTTTAAGGTTTTTCAATGCATCAATCACTGGTTTATTTGAACCCCCATAGCTAAAAAACTGATTTGCTTGCAAGTCGTTTATGTTCTGTAGGCTCTGCTTGTTTATTTATTCTTCTGCAACAAGATCTATGATTTTAGATAAATATCTACAATCTGTAATTGCTGTAATGATTAGAGGTGCATTATTTATATGTGCTGCTGTTTAAATCAGGTCACTGACCATAGTGGGACATTTTTCCAGTCTGTGCTCAGGACTGGAAAGGAAATCCTGAATACATTTTCCAAATCAATACCTTTTTGTGAATACAAATGTAATCATGTAAATCCAAAGGACAAAACACTTAATTGTCATAATGATGGTAGACAAGTTCAAGCCTTTTGTAACACCAACATTCATATAGAGGTGAAAATGCTCCTTCATTTTTGTGAAGATCACACGCTGATTTCAAATTTGATGTTTATTATGTTTATTATGCCCTTATTTCTTTGATAGTTTTTGTAAACTCAACAGCAAATAATAAATCCATTAAACAAATAACACTAAATGTTTTTAATTGGAAATTAAAGAGTGCTTTTGCAAACCTTTTTTTGCCAATTTGACAACTGTCTCTGTAATACGCTTCAATGGAAACATCCTCTGTACTTGCCTTTGGGGTTGGAAAAATCAATTTCTGGTCTACAAAGACCACCTTACAATTTCTTAGTCCTTTTATTTTCTAGAGAAACAGTCCATTTAATCTGCTCGTATTTAATCCTGGTTGTACTGGGTTTGTTTTAGTGCTTGCTGAAGCTGGTTAAACTTGGAGTTTGTTAAAATTGTTCTTACTTGTTAAATCTAGCTGTAATGGGTCTGTGGAAGTTCCTGCTGAAGCTGATTTCACTGGTTCTATGTTAATTATAATTTATATAGCTGAACTTGGTCTATGTTAATACCTTCTGAATCTGTCTGTACTGAGTTCTTAATATTATCACTTTTTAAAAAAAAAATCTGGCTATACTTGGATCTCAGTTTTTAAATGAAAAAACAAGACTTTATTATTTTATACATCTTTAAATAGTAGTAAGTTAAGGAAGTCTCTTAGTATTTTTTGAATCTGGTTCTACTGTGTCTGTGTTAGTACTTTCTGAATCTGGCTGTACTGGCTTTTTGTTAGTGTTTTCAGAATCTGGCTGTAAGTGTTTGTTAAAGCTGTTTTCTGAGAATGTGTTTGTACTTGCAGGATTTGGCTCCACTGGGTTAGTGTTAATACATGCTGAACTGTATGTACTGCGTCTCTGTTTGTTCTGTCTAAATCTAAAGCTAATGTCTCTGTTTGTATTTTTTTGGCATTTGTAAAATTTTACTTGCAAAATCACAATTAGAGCTTTCAAAAAAAAAAAACAATAATAATAATGAAATACCTTAGCCTTATTATCCAAAGGTAAGGTAAACAGTGGGGAGTTAAACTAAAAAAAAGAGAACTGTAGGGCATGTTTACTAATTAATATAAAAGTAGGCTGTGATACTATGTGTGGTGTGAGACCAGATTATATGAAAGCAAACGTTTGTTGTGTTTCTTGTTATAGGCTTATTAATGTACTGTTTTTACCCTTACATCCTTTTTTTATTATTTAGTTGCTGCCTTTTGTTGAATTTGTTGCAGTGTATTCTGTTAGACATTGCTAGATGCCCACATAGACTTTGACCTAGTTTCCTCAACATATAGTTTTAATTCCTAGGATTATGACTTTTTTGTTTATCCTAATGTGTTTCCAAATAAAACACGGCCCTACCTGCTTTCACCTTTTGGCTCAATCGTTCTAGTGCTACTCTTGCAATTGACAGTGATTTTGGGGCTTAAGGCAATAAACTAGTATTTATAGTACATCTAAATATATTATGTATTGATATTAATACAGTGTTGTGTGCAGTGTGTATAAAACTAGTAAATAAGAATGCTAATCAGCATCTGAAATTAGATTTCATTGTCTTTGTTTTTAAATTTAAGACAGCTGTGTAAATATGTACTACTGCATTATCCATTGTATTCCATTTAATAAGTGAGAAAATGATAAGCTGTAATTGGGGAGTGGTACTGTGTTCTTGTAAGTAGCAGGTTTAGCATATTTTCCTATTCAAACAGATGATGCAGCTCAGCTTTTAATTACCAATTTTGATAGATGTGTTAGACAAGGATTTGCTTTAATATTTGTTTGATTAGGGTCTTCAGGCCTAATCATTTATAAATTGAGTTTTTCAATTGATTTCTCCAACATGCACATCCGTTTATGAATTTAATTTTCTTTTACAGCACTTCTTAGATCACAATCCTCTCTGGTAGTAAAAACAGTTTTATAATTACACCATTGTGAATCAGATGACTAAAACCTAGTGTTTATTAAGTTTTTAAAAGGTTTAGACTCCTACTCTCAATCTCTGTCTGTTATGTGAAGTGTGCTAGTGTTTTTCTATTAATATGCAGAGAAAGACCTGCATTGCACCTGCATTGTTTTTCTAATGATACTCTACCTGAGAGGTAGACAGGTAGAACAGAGGTAGCATGTGTGCGTGTGAATTCCTCAGGGATTCTTCCCAGTTATGTTTCACAGATTGTTTCCTTTATACTTTCCGTACTAAGGCAGGTTGAATAAACTGCATCTGCCCTGTTCACTTATCACTGAGATGTTTTTCAAGTGGAAAGAGAAAAACACAAAATGTGAATATCAACAACTCCACCTGCCTCCTTTCCCCTCAGAGGTTTAGGATTGATGTTTGGAGGTTTTTTCAATATTAAACTGATGATTCTATTTCAAAAGCAAACTGCATTATCACCACAATATATTCTACTCCATTATCTTTATCTAAAAATGTACAGACATAGCCAGTATCTCTGAAGCAATAAAGGACATATAAAATGGAAAGCTGGAGGAGGGGAAACTTCCATGACTAATGGACATAAACACTGTAAGATACCCTAGGATACATGCCACTCTTACCGCTGTATACACTATGCTAACTATGTCAGTGGGCACATTTTTTTATTAGACTTAATATAAAAAAGCTCATATTAGGAAGGGAGAAGGGCATACTTACCAAAGCCTGTTTGAGCCAAGTTGGTGATGATTGGACTGAGACACTTAGTTCCTGCTATCCTTACCACCTGAGTGCTCCCTTTAAGGGAAGAACCCTCACATGCCTCCAATAGTGGGAGCATCAGTGACTTTTCTCGTAATGCAACAAAGCTAACTGATCATCAGTTGCTCCACCTGAATCTGGCTTGAAAAGCTTTGCACCAACAAGCAGTGAAGTCTGCAATAACAGCTAAATTAATATAATTAGATAACTTCATGTGGCATAAGCATACCTAACATGTAAACAGCTTTGAAGACTGGACATTCTGTTATGGGTTCCACCTGGAACCCGTCGGAGTGGGTGGATCCACTACTCGGAACGACGTAGTCGGGGGCGGGGATATGTTGCCAACAGTACAGTTTATTTTAGCCACACATTAGGTACAGTGCTGGAACCAAACATTCACAGAAGCGGATGAAACCCGGAGATGCGGAGCTGAGGTCTGAAGTCACCGCGTAGTCAGCGCCTGACGTCAGCGGGGTCGTGTTCCAATCCGCCGGTACGCATAGAGCGGAGTGTGACTATACAGGTAACGGCAGTAGGCGGTGAACTGTAAACCAATAACATAGACACAGACCAGGAAGACGAGGCGGACAGGACGAGGCGAAAACAGGACTAGGTGTACGGGACGAGGCGTAAAACAGGACGAGGCGTAGAACAGGATGAGGCGATAACAGGACTGGGCGATAACAGGACGAGGACCAGAGACGGGGTGTGGACCAGAGTGGACGAGGCGAACTAAGACCATCTAGCCCAGAGTGACGGGAGTGAGATTCCTAAATAGGGACAGTGATCGGGAAACCAGGTGTGCATAATTACAGGGGCGTGAACACAAGACAAACCCACACCACGTGACCAAAACAAAACGTAACTACACAGAACACCTGACCATAACAAAACGCAAGACATGGATATACAAACACACGTGATCAAGGACTAGTGCATAAACAAACATACCGGGACGTGGAGACCAACTGGATGAGGGGCGGAGCTACCCAGGTAGCACCACCCCTCCGTGACAGACCATAACATATACCCCCCCCTCAATGGGTGCCTCCTGCCACCCTAAAAACCTGAAAAGGAACCTACCCTGGAAGCACTAAACAGTTAGGACGCTAGGGTGCCCAGGACCCTGTGGGTGGACGGTCAGCACCACTGGGGTACACGGTGGGCCGAGGTGCATGCTGACGGTCCCATGGAGCCCAGAACACCGCGGGGGCCCAAACAGGACGCCGAGACAGCGAGACCGTCTCCGGGCGCAACGGAGGAGCAGACGGGGTCGTTCCTGGGTGCGACGACAATGCAGGGGTCCTTTCAGGGCGCGGGGACGGCGAGGAACCCAATTCAGGGCGGCAGTGGGCTCTGGCGCTAAAGGGATAGCAGGGGCCAACTGACACGGCGCAGGGGGCAACTGACACGGCGCAGGGGGCAACAAGTCCACCGGAGCCTCGGGCCGTTCCGCCGGGACCTCGGGCCCCTCCGCCGGAACCTCGGGCCGCTCCACCGGAACCTCGGGCCGCTCCACCGGAGCCTCGGGCCGCAACACCGGAGCCTCGGGCCACTCCACCGGAGCCTCGGGCCGCTCCACCGGAACCACGGGCCGCTCCACCGGAGCCTCGGGCCGCTCCACCGGAACCACGGGCCGCTCCACCGGAACCACGGGCCGCTCCACCGGAGCCTCGGGCCGCTCCACCGGAGCCTCGGGCCGCTCCAGGAAACCCACACGCCGCTCTTCAGGCACCCTGTCGAAATACATCGCCCATGAGGTAGACAGATCCGGTACATGAAGAAGGGAGTACGTGGGCGCCCTCGCAGGTCCTTGATCCGCAGGCGATGCAGGCAACGCAGCGAGCACAGTCCTGAGTTGGGAGGACAACTTCCCAATAGTGCCCGCCAAATCCTCCTGAAGGTGGAAGAGAAGATCGACGCGAGGGTCGGCCGGTCGTCCGGCGAAAGCAGAAGACGCTGGCTCCGCCCCACAGAAGAGTTGATCCGAGGGATCCATGCTGGCTAGATGGTAATGTTATGGGTTCCACCTGGAACCCGTCGGAGTGGGTGGATCCACTACTCGGAACGACGTAGTCGGGGGCGGGGATATGTTGCCAACAGTACAGTTTATTTTAGCCACACATTAGGTACAGTGCTAGAACCAAACATTCACAGAAGCGGATGAAACCCGGAGATGCGGAGCTGAGGTCTGACGTCACCGCGTAGTCGGCACCTGACGTCAGCGGGGTCGTGTTCCAATCCGCCGGTACGCATAGAGCGGAGTGTGACTATACAGGTAACGGCAGTAGGTGGTGAACTGTAAACCAATAACATAGACACAGACCAGGAAGACGAGGCGGACAGGACGAGGTGAAGCAGGACGAGGCGAAAACAGTACTAGGTGTACGGGACGAGGCGTAGAACAGGACGAGGCGATAACAGGACGAGGCGATAACAGGACTGGGCGATAACAGGACGAGGACCAGAGACGGGGTGTGGACCAGAGTGGACGAGGCGAACTAAGACCATCTAGCCCAGAGTGACGGGAGTGAGATTCCTAAATAGGGACAGTGATCGGGGAACCAGGTGTGCATAATTACAGGGGCGTGAACACAAGACAAACCCACACCATGTGACCAAAACAAAACGTAACTACACAGAACACGTGACCATAACAAAATGTAACTACACAGAACACCTGACCATAACAAAACGCAAGACATGGATATACAAACACACGTGATCAAGGACTAGTGCATAAACAAACATACCGGGACGTGGAGACCAACTGGATGAGGGGCGGAGCTACCCAGGTAGCACCACCCCTCCGTGACAGACCATAACACATTCTTTATATGGCCAAGTGCTATAAGGCTATAGGGTAGTATATAATCAGAGAGTCAGTCAGAAATGTGACATAAAGACAAAAAAACCAAACATTTAAATGTTAGCCATTTTTTGTGTGTTTTTTTTTTTTTTTTACAAGTAGCTATTTTGGAGTCTATGCAGCAGTAGCACAATCTAGAACCTGTGCTTTGTCATCTTCTAAAGCCTGTGCATACTATGAGGCATGGGCATAAACTGCACTTTCTGGAGCCATGGCGTGGATAGGAGGAATAATTCAGAGGACACAGTAGACACAGTTGAAGACACAGTAGTAACTGATCAGAAAGGTACATGCTTGTGTTTAGAAGGCTGTTGCATAAATACATCTTGGAATGAGATATTTTTATTTTCTAGGAATAGAAATAAAACACACAGTTTTTGAATGTTTTATTCACTGAAAGTATTATGAGTACAAATGGCACAACTTAGTTGGATTACACATGTAATGATCACAAACAGGAGCGAGTATGATGAAAGGTTTAGTAAAGATAGAAATAGCATGAGGAGCAGAAAAAGATCAGGCTTACCTGAAGATGAATCAGGGTGCATGCTCAGCACAGCAGGACGATCACTGCTCAGTGCCTCAACAGCCATCCACTTACCACATTGTACCTCTGCTCTGTTTAGTAATCATTTTGCACTAACTGCTAAACCAAGAAACACAAATGCAGGTGCAATGGAGAAAAAAAAATGCTGTTTTACTTTGAAAATGCAGTTTTTTAGTGTGGATAAGAAAAATAGTTTAACACTTACACAAACTTCCCCTCTTCCTTCTGATTGTGACTGATGTTTCCTTTTTTGTCCTCGCATTTTTACTGTGAATGTCCATGAACCACATGCAAAAAGTAAAGTAATGAAAGTAGAATGATTAGTATTCCAAGGCAGAAAGTCAAGCGCTTAAGTAAAATAAATGCCAAAACAAAAAGAAAAACTGGATATATATTATATATACATATAATTAAAAAATCCACAGGTAAAAATTTTATAACAGCACAAACATAATCACAGATAGCTTGACTACAAACAACTAAAGCAAGAAGAGCAATACTGAAAAAGTGATAAAGACAAAAGAGAAAAAGTTATGCCCGTCTGCTTATTTACTTACAGTATTACTGCACAGTAATTATATTCTGTACAGCTGTTGTGAGCTTTAAATATCTACTAATTGTGGGCTACAGTTTATAACATAAATTATAATTATATATGCTTTTTCAGTTGTACTGCATCTTGTTACTTTGTTTTGTTTACACATCATAGTGTACACTAGTTTATTAAATTGCGAATTTGTAAAGATCCTAATATTTGGTTTTATTTTTTGTTCTAAGAATTTGAATTTATGATGGGGTGGCACAGTGGCTTAGTGGTTAGTATGTTCGCCTCTCAGTACTGGGGATTCCCGGTTTGATTTCCAATCTGGGTGGAGTTCCCATGTTCTCCCCGTGTCCGCATGGGTTTCCTACGGGTTCTCTGGTTTCCTCCCACAGTCCAAAAACATGAATTCAAGGTCAATTAAATTCTCCAAATTGCCCCACATAGAGTGTGTCTGTGTGAGTGAGTGAGTGTGTGCCCAACGATAGATTGGCGCCCTGTCCTGGGTGTATTTGCCCAGCGCCTGAAACGTTCTCCCCTGGATGGGCATGGGGAACACCCCGCGACCCTAATAGAGGATAAAGCGGAAGAAAATGGATGGATGGATAAATCTCATTAAAATAAAACATCTAAAGGCATGTTATACAATAGGGATTCTGAGATTGGTTGCTTGTTTAAAGCTATTTCGCCAAACAAAGGAAACATTAAATACTGCTTTTCCTATTTTTTTCCATTGTTGTTTAACGGCTATGCAGTCGACTGCAGTGTGTTTAGTTTTAACCAGCTAATGTTTATTTAGTAGTTAGACTATTACTGATACACAAATACTGTTTAGCATCTCCAACTTACCTATTGGCTCATCTTTAGAATATGAGAAAAAAGGATGCAAAAACATGCAGCCACAGGAAGGCCTTTGGTTTGTCCTCAGAGGAATGTGAGACATAGGGGTTCACCACACTGCATACACTCTGTACAGCTTACTGTATGTAAATGACCGCGATTGATTGTGTGACAGAACTAAAATGATTTTCTGGATGCAATTCTCATTTGTTTTCAAACCAAAACTAATGTGAATGTAGCTTAGTCCAATTACTACCCCAACACTAAACAAACTTCAACATGGAAAAATAATTACCAGAAAATCAGTACAATTGAAAACAATAAATCACTAAACCGCCAATCAAACAGAGGCAGGGCAAAAGACATACAGCATGTAACAGCGGATGGCTGAACAGAAACATGAACATAACCAAGGTGCAGTATGTAGGGAAATGTGCAGTGTGAAATGTGCTATGCATCAGTCTGTAAAAGGCTTGCTTGTCAGTGTGTAGGTATTTATGTCAGTGTGTCTGTTGCTGCTAGATAGAGCTGAGTGAAATTGAGTGAGCAGTGGCTCATTGTCATTTAAAGGACCTGCCACTTAAACTGGCTGTTGTGAACAATAAGAATACAGTGGTGTAGTAGTATTCTTTTTCTTCCATCCTTCAGTATTTTGACTGAACCATGTCAGAAACATTTTACTAAATAAACATGTTTAACAAATGTTGCATTTGTTAATTTGAAACTTATTAAATATTAATGAACTTCATTAGAGGGGGGGATGTAAAAATTTACATGAAAGGGTTTGAATTTGGAAAAAAAGAATATCAAGAACTGTGCTTACTTTATGTACAATGACAAACAAAACAAAGAGCAAAAGTAGTAGAAGTTGTGTGTATAAAACACTTCTCATAGTTACACATGTCCAATGTCTGGTGTGAAAACATAAAGGATGATTTTCGAAGACCATCCAGAGTTTATAAGCCAGTGATGAAGATGTATAGATTAAAAAAAAACTAGCAGAAACAGATGAAAATGAAAGAATAAGAATTCACTGGTTGATGTGTGGCAAGCTGCACATGCGTACTTGGCTGTGATAATGAGCTCATTAGTGCCCTAAATCTCCCTGCTGTCCTTCCTTTATTACCATAATTATGCCTCCTCACACCTTAAACAAAAGACACAGCAATTTCACACATTCTGATCTGCACATTTTTCTCTATTTATTTTCTTTCCAGTCTCACCTCTGCTTTCTAGATTGTAGTGTTTTGGAACACTATTAGAGGTTCTTTATGTCTGTCAGCTCTTACTCTGTCACAATCTGTTTGTCACTCTCCTCCAGTAATGATTTCATTATCTGCACCATAATATAGACCATTTATAAAGACTCGTATATGTTTGTAATAAATTTTAATATTCTAGTGTGTATGTGGTGGATATAATGTACTGTAATAAAATGAATATTGACTTATTATTAAATAGTATTGTTTAAGCCACATTAACTTGGTAACTGAAATTAAGTGTTGTATAGTGCATAGTTTTCCCACCATTCCAGTTTGAATTTATATGAAGGTTCTAAAAAAGAAGTGATGGATTTTCGATTATCGATTATATCTTTAATAATAATATTACTATCTTAGATTACACATTTGTTTCTGTAATAAAGTTCTCTAGCTATTACTGGAGCAAAATTTATTTGAAAATGCATGTTATGTAACCAAACAGGTTGTGTTATTAGGGAGAATGGTTTCTTCCAATGTTATAAACAATTTTTAAAAAATACCACATACGGTTGGCGTCAAAAATGTAAATCATGTTGAAAACCAATAGTTTTTAAAAAAAAATCTGATTTAATAGTCTTTATATTACCATACCAACTACCATTTCAACATAAAAATAAACAGAAGTATAATTCAAGGTCACACATTTTGTAATTTCAAAGTTTTTGCCCTTTTCATATTTGTGCAAAATGGTATATTTACCCAGCATTATTTAATAATATTCCAAGTAAAATATAGTATCTTGGTTACTAACTACTTGACATTCTCACTTTAAACTGCACCTAAAATGTTACTGTGACAGTGGAGCAAACGTCTTTGGTCATTATGTCTTTTGTACAAATGAAAAACAGAAGCTTTATGATTCCTGGTCTTAGACATTTGGCCTTACAATGTATATATAGCCACTCCCTGACATTCTGCTTTTCTGACTGAGTCACAAAATAAAAATCTGCTACATGCTATAAATCACTTTATATGAGACTGGATATAAATAATGAAGAAATAGTTAATTTGGTGTTGTGGGTGTGGTAGTGCTGTCCTATATTGGATAATAAAACATATTGTTTTGTCAATACATTTTTTTCATAACAGTCAAGGGGGGCTTTAAAAAGGCTTCTTTAAAAGAATTTGACTACATACTATAAAATCAAAAATATGGAAAAATATATATGTGCCCATTTAATCCTGCTTTATGGAACAGGGTTTTTCCCTCTGTAGACATGCTTTAGTCCTCAGGACCTAAATGTCTCTATATTAAGTTCTCGCTGTGAAGAGAGTTGTGGGATTGACAGTAAGGCTCATGGGTGCACATGTCTCTAGAGCTGCAAACAACTGTTCATGTATTTATTTTTGGAGAGCAAATACACAGTTCTCAAACATCAAAGGCAAGTATGTGTGTATACCCAGCTGTACCAGGTGTGTGTGTGTGAGAGAGAGAGAGAGAGAGAGAGGTTTTACAGTGTGATACTAAAAACTTAATTACAATAATGTGTTCAATTTGCATAGGATGTTTCTGTTATTAGGCTATGCTATGTGCATATATATAATACTTGTATCAGCACAGTTCTCAACTTTCGAAATGTCATGTACTTGTATCAGCACAATTCTCACAACTTTGAAAATGTAATTTATGTTTTGACAATGTTCCTCCGTTCACATGTAATGGGCTCTTAAGAATGAAGGAGGGGTGGGACAATTAAATTTTTATGCTCTATTTCAGTATTATTATCTACACTATGCCAGTCCCACCCCTGCTTCATTCTTAAGAGCCCATTACATGTGAATGGAGGATCATTGTTAAAACATAAAGTTGAGAATTGTGCTGATATAAGTACCATTAATACTTGAGCAATATTAGAAAAACACAACAGAAACAGTGTAGGTTGATTAATACACTGCCAAAATTATCATAGATTTTCTAACTGGAGGACAAGACTAATTCTGCATTGGTTTAACAACATCACTGTAACATCAGTAACCTGGTAAGCTCCAGTAATCTCCATTTTTACTCTCCACCGTTCTTGCACTTATGCCTTTTTCATATTTTTCCTTTCTGAAAAAATTCTCTCCACCTTAAAGCTCTGACATCTCAGAAAAGAACTCACTAAAGTAGTATTCTCTTATCTTGCCTGAAGGAGAGTGATGAGAAGAAAAAAAAGAAAAAAATGAAGACTGAGGAAACTAGCAGTTGAGGACACAAGAGACAGTGAAATGAAAGGGGAAAGAGCAGAATTTAAAATTTTGGGATTGCTGAAAAATGTGAATGTGAGTAACATCCCTAACCCACACACTTTTTCTTACAAGGTTTGTGGAAATCACCAGGAAGAACAAGACAAGTCATGAAACAAATATGGTAATATTCCCACTTGTTATAGCTGCATTATTTTAATTACATTTTATTTACCAGCCTAAAATATCTAACTAGCAGGATTGTGTAGGCAGCTTCATGAACTACTCTCTGATATAACATCTAAAATATAGCACAATAAACAAGATGTAGGCGGTGTGTATAGAAGGTGAACTCAGCCATGCGTTTCCACCTCTGAACTGTAATAAATTGGATAGTGAAAAAACATGTAAAATGCCAGCCCTGTTGTAAAATAGTCTATACTTAAGACTTGTCCTTCCATTGGGTCGGTGTGTAATGAATCTATAATCTATCATCATCACACAGACTCCACATCACACTTGAAACCGCATTAGAAAAGCTTGTAACAATGATCCTGCTCAGCAAGAAATCATTTCAAAATAGAATGACGGATCACCTGCAATGACTCTAATTTTATCATGCATAGTTTGCAACTACTGGCACTAAACAATAATTCATGATGAATTAGGAATGATTAATGCAGAAGGCAGGCTCTCTATATATGCAAATCCTTTTGTGAGCACTACTATATTTACATTTCTGTCACATTTTGATTGTCACCTCTCTCTTTTGCCCGCCTGGCTTATCCTCAGCGTTGGCTGGCATGCTCTAAAATGTCCCTTCCCTCCAGGAGGTCTCTTTAATCAAAGCTATGAGTAAAAAGCAGAGAGATAAAATGCACCATTAATCAAACAAATGAAGCTGAAATAAATTGCTTGTTTCAAGAGTAATCTAAACCCTATCTCTGCCCACTTTCTCTTACTTGTTGTTAATGCAGTCTTTGTCTATGTCATGTTCATGTTTTGTCTATGTCATGTTCATGTTTTGTGCTCTCTCTCTCTCCCTCTCCCTCTCCCTATATATATAGCATTTTAGACAGAATTGTCATTGTTCTTTATTCTTGCAAACTGTGTCATAAAAACACGATATGCCCATAGATATTCTCACACTATAAAATATACCAGAGCACACATATCTCCTTTTGTAGTTTTAGTTAGTTTTTAAGAGTGCTTTTTTTTTAATTACTTTGTGTTCATCATGCATATCTGGGAACCACTGATACTGAGCAAAGATTGACCACATGCTGACCATATTACTTTACATACAAAAGATGTAACATTCATTCATTCATTCATCTTTATCCTCTATTAGGGTCTCGGTGGGGTTCCCCATGCCCATCCAGGGGAGAACCTCTCGGGCGCTGGGCAGACACACCCAGGACAGGGCGCCAATCCATCGCTGGGCAGTAAAGTAACATATTTAAAATATTCTACTAGTTAAATATTTACTAGTTAATATTTAACATAATTGACAATTAAATTATTATTTTGATCTACTTCATATACAGTTTTATATACACCTAAATCCATGCTATTTAGAGTTAATGTTTATCTATTCATATAATAAAATATTACATTATAGTAGCTTTACACCAATACTATATCAGTAGCTGGTATTATCAAGTGTTTATTTTTTCCAGAACTAAAAAAAATCCCTCTAAATGCACTTAATGCTCTTTGCCGAAACATCCTGGCAGGACTGCAAAGCCACTAGTCCAAATTCAAAAAAGTTTATTTGAATGAGTTAATCACCAAAGTCTCTTTTATCCTTTGTTAAGATTAAAGTCGTCTGAGGTCGTCGCTGTAGTGCTTTGGCAGGGTTGTGGATGAGAAGCTGGTGGTACCTCTAATGAAAACAGATAAGAAAAGCAGTTAGATCATATAAAACACCGTAATTGATTAATAGGCAGAGACAGTAGACTACCTAGTGAAGAGTGGTCCATGGAATAGCAGCATTTCAGCAGTGCAGTATTATTCGTGAGCTAAGTGAAAAGGTGAGATGCCAGCACTGACTATCTCAGATCACCAGCTCAACAGAGAACCTGACTTCCACCCCTTTTTCTTCAAAGAATAATTAAATGTTGAAGTAAAATTTTTTTCAAAAATCTTCTTTTAAAGATGAAACAGTGATTAGAGCTATGATCGTAATACTTTATTATTACACCTTAAATATTATGTGCTTTCTCCAATAATAATTTTTGTAACCTCTGTTGTTTAAACCTCCTAAACTATTTCTTTAAATATTTAATAAGCAGGATAAATCTTTTGGGGCAAGATGTCCAAAATGTCCACACTAGTTTTCTGAGTTTCTCTTACCATCTACATTTTTACATTTCAAGCCGCAGGTAATTAAAGTAAGGCGTGACCTGCACTTCCAAACGACATTTATAAACATGATCCGAAAGTGACTGACTCATCAGCCGCAAATGATCTATGGAACGATGTAATAAATCATCTGTATGCAGATGTACGTAGTTTGTGAAGTAATGGATTGAACATTGCACAACTTGCATAAATAACTTGAAGTTTCCAAGAAATGTTCCATCTCCCTTGACTGAGATTCAGGCAGCTCCTTAAATCAGACAGGTTCGCAGAGTCACGGACTGCTGAGTTTTATAGTAGGTAAAAATAAGAGGAGTGGTTGTGTTGATGTGGATGAACTTGCTGCTTCCAGTTGAAAGCTATAACATTGATGCAGGGACTCAAGAGGTGTATGAACTCTTTTCCCAGTTCATGGTCTCTCTGCCTTCTTAAAGGAACTCCATTGTGAGGGACCGCATGTCATGGCTCTGGGGCCACGGAATGGACGAATAACTTACAAAGACGTTCCTGTTCACATTAACCCCCCCAACCCTACTACCTTTTTTTCTCCCTCTTTCTCTCCTCTTCCCTCTCTTTACTTCTCTCGCTCCCACACCCTACTCTGGGCCAGAGCCTGGACAAATAGTGCTTAAGTGATAGATGTGTTCCGTTACATGATCCTTGCTGCACTCAACTAACCCTGATTAAGGGAAGATCAGACAATGGATTTTAAAGTTAGACAGGCAGACAGATAGTGAGCAGGAATGTAAGAGAAAGTTCAGATTTTGGCTAAAGTTCTCTTTTTCCCTCATTAGTAAATCTGTAGTTACATATCTGGCCAAAAACATGAGTGCCCCTATACTTCTTTCTGAAAATATAGTACCTATAGTATCTATATAAATCAATGCAATGACAAATATTTTGGTATTCACACAAAACTTTTAGTAGTTCAAAATCAAAATCAAGTGGCAAGTAACAGATGCTGGGAATCTAGAAATCACATGTTTTCACAACCAGAGTAAATAGAGAAAATTTGACGTAACCTTTTTTGTGTCTGTGTACTATACTGAAGATAGAGAAAAGTAAGAAGAGCTATCCGAGGATGTGAGAAAAAAGACAATTTTAATGGTACAATCCATCTCATAAGATCTCAATGGCTTTGTGTCCACTGTGCACAACATCATTAAAAAGTTTATAGTTCATGGCATTGTAGCTGACCTCCCTGCACAGAAGAGAAAAACTTGATAAGAGATTGCAACAAAGGTTTGTTTGCATGTAGGCCAAAGAACCGTAGTCAACTTCCCTTCCAACTTAAAACTGACCTGGAGACACATCTACACTATACATCTTAATGAAATTGGTTGCTAAGGTAGGCGACTCATAAGAACCTCACCGATGACATAAAAAATCCACCCTACAGTAGCCAGAATCATTCTGAGAGAATTTCCTATGGATATATGTTCTTTTTGAGAAAGCACAGCACTGTACCATTTATAGAAAGCAGAACAGGGTCTTTAAAAATCTTTCTTTACATGTTTTGGGGCTGTCCTAATGTTAATAGTTAGGTCTCTGACAGAAATCAGGTGTCCAGCAGAACGATGACCTAACGCATTTTTGACCTGCTTTTCTAACCCCACTTTTTCTGGCTGTGACTCTTTCTTGTACAAATCTTTGACTTTTAATTTGACCCACTTATCTTACCCAATCTACTTGAAATTGTGCATTAAAACTTATGCCACCTAAAAAAAGTTGTTAATATAAAATATATATGTGAAAGTATTAATTAATTAATTAATTAATTAATATATTTATTTATTTATTTTACATGAGGAAAAATATTAAATATAAATACATAACATTTAAATATTATATGTTAAATATAAATATTTCTCTGTATTTCCTTGTTTTATTGATGCATAAGGACATACGGAACCGATTCTTCCATAAATGTTCATGATTCATTTACATTTACATTTAGTCATGTAGCAGACACTTTTATCCATAGAATCATACTCTATGACTTCTAGCCACACCTTTCTTAAGTTCTCTGTAACTTTTCAGTCCTTTAGCATGTACATTAGGCCATTTCATTACATCACTTAGTATTTTAACTCAAAACCCTCTTGGGTCAAAGTGGATATACACAGTTGATATGCATGATACAATATACCTGGAGCATTGCGGGTTAAGGGTCTTGCTCAATAATCCAAATTGGAAACTTTAGTGGACCTGGGATTTAAATCCACAACCTTCAGATTGATAGGCGAACACACTAACCACTAAACTACAACGCCCCCTCATTAAAAGGTGTTCAAAATAAATTCGCAAGCAGTTAAATCACTTTAGCTACCAGTGGTGTTTAGTATGTAATTTATAGAAAGAGAAGAGTCGAATAGAGATGTTCTGCAGGTTATTTGTTGTTAGCCTTGTGCATTGGTCTAGTTTAAAAGATAATATGCCCAGAATAGTTCTGTTTTGTTCACATTCTCATTTCTCCCACAGTCTCTGCTCTTATAAGTTCTTAAACAAATTTAATATATTTTATTATCATACAATTATTGTAACGGGTGCCTAGGGCACCTGTTCCATGTTTGGTCATTTACTTTAATTAATGTCATTTAGTTTCTTTAATTGTCTCTTTCTGTTCATTTGTGGTTTTGTGCACGTGATTGGTTTTCATTTGTATTTATTTCCTTCTTCCCCGGTACTCGGTGCACTTCGTGGTTTATGTTATGTTCACTTGTCGATACCTTTGCTTTGTGGTGTCACTACACCTTTAAAATAAATTCCAATTCCCTGTTACCTGCGTGCCTGGCTCCCTTCAGCGCGTTGGAGCACGACAGCTCTGCGCTTCCTATGCACAGCTGCTTTATTCTCTGGGTAGGCGAGTGTAACATCACGAAGTGCCATTCAATTGGGGAGTCCAGAGCCCAGGTAAGCTCATTTTAAAAAATTTTCTTTGCAGGGGCCGTATAGCGTATAGCCTCGTACTCGCGGCGCCCTCCGTCGTGACCGCGAGTGTGCCGCTATGCGCAGCCCGCCGTCCCGGAGCCGTAAAGACGGCTCCGACACTGTGATACCGGAGTTTTACGACTCCGATGATGAGTTTATGTGGAGGTACGGGTATGAAGCGCTCCGCGTTGAGGATGGCCTCGATCTGGTCGAGGTCTTTGATGATGAGGCGGGCGAGTCATACCTGTATGGACATATTCTGCCCATTCGTACCCTCCTGAACTCTGAGGAGTTCTGGACTGATAGCCCAGTCCAGTTTGTAAAGCCCCCCGTCGTGGGATCCAGACGCGGTGCGCGCCGCCGGCGCGGAGCCAAGACTGAGCTCAGCACGTGCGCTGCGGGGCAGTCACGTGACGCGGCCGCACCGGATCGCGCCGTGTCTGGATCGCGCTGCGAGGGGGCGGTACCGGAGTTACCGATTGTGTCCATTAATATGAAGGAGTGTGCCGGCAATGGGGTGAATCCGGGGCAGTCTGAGACAGAGATTGCCCTGTTCTTTGGTGTAGCGGTGGGGGTGTATCTCTACTGTGTGCAGGATGGCGATCCCGAGGTGGAGGTCCACCCAGCGTGCGTGCCCGCCGAGGTCCACCCAGCGTGCGTGCCCGCCGAGGTCCACCCAGCGTGCGTGCCCGCCGAGGTCCACCCAGCGCTCGCCGCCCAGTCCGTTGTCCAGGGGCCGCACGCCACCCAGTCCGTTGTCCAGGGGCCGCACGCCGCCCAGTCCGCTGTCCAGGGGCCGCACGCCGCCCGGTCCGTTGTCCAGGGGCCGCACGCCGCCCGGTCCGTTGTCCAGGGGCCGCACGCCGCCCGGCCCGAGGTCCAGGGGCCGCACGCCGCCCGGCCCGAGGTCCAGGGGCCGCTCGCCGCCCGGCCCGAGGTCCAGGGGCCGCTCGCCGCCCGGCCCGAGGTCCAGGGGCCCCACGCCGCCCGGCCCGAGGTCCAGGGGCCGCACGCCGCCCAGTCAGTGCACCAGTGGCACCCACCGGACCACGCAGCCAGAGGGCGTGGTTCCCTCCTGACCCGCCGAGGCCGTCCACCTCGACATAAAGCCACAGGGCACATCCCATGCCTCATCCGCAGAGGGCGTCC
>JAFMOD010000268.1:1087967-1115489 GCA_019802435.1 Corydoras maculifer
TACCTTTGCTTTGTGGTGTCACTACACATTTAAAATAAATTCCAATTCCCTGTTACCTGCGTGCCTGGCTCCCTTCAGCACGTTTGAGCGCGACGGCTCTGCGCTTCCTATGCGCAGCTGCTTTATTCTCTGGGTAGGCGAGTGTAACAATTATAGTTTTATTGAATTAATTGCATTATTTAATTTAAAGTTAACTTGAACAGTGTTCATGTCACTAGATTTTCCATATTTCATCTAAAATGTATTTTTTTCAAATTTTGTAGTTTTAACAAAAATATGGACATTTTGAATAAATACACTAATAAACACAGCGGCTTTATAAACTTGTTCCTGGTTTAAACTGTATTGTAGTGAATGACATTGCACTATGTATGTCTGGAACTTATTTAAAAACACTACAACAGTGGAAATTGCTACAATATGGAGTTTTGACAAACACCCCACTGAATATTTCTGCCATTAATCAATTTAATTCTACAAAGTTGTGGTAAACCACAAGACACCAAACAGGCGATCCAGCTCAGAGGCAGCAGCAAGCCAAAAACACACAGGGTTTGGTGATGAATGCCGTGGTTCAGATGTTCTCGAGAATGGGAAGAGACACACAAAGCTGTCTCTGTGGTTTTTTCCACTTAGACTGCATCTAATTCTTTACATTTCTGAACAAAATTCATTTTTATATTATTACTGACTAATGTAAAGGAGCACCCAGAGTAAACAATAAGCAGGTCCAACCTTTTCTAGTCCGCTGTGAACTCCAACTGTGATGGAACCTATAGTGTAGAAATAATATTTGAACATATTAATAACCTATTAACTTTACCAGATGTATTATACATACAGTTATTCACAGCAGACTGGTGGCAATGCTTTATATTTTGTGCTGCTCTAAATCTGATTTATAATGCATGAGCTATCACATTTATTATAAGTACAGTGTTTCTGACCTCAAAATACATGGTCATAATAATCCCTGCAAGTGGAAGCATCAGAAGCACAATTAATTTTGAAGCATAAGATTTGGTGCAGATTGTTTTTCTGGCAGTGAAAGGATAGTTTCAGTGATGGGTGATCCTTTAATAGTTACTAATACTGGATGTTACATTATGCGAAATTGGAAAATTAAAATAGATCAGATTTATGCCATCACTCAAAGTGTCTCCCCTGGTTTATCCAAGCTAGTCTGCTTTATTCACCTCCCTGAAGGGTCTGGCATTTTAACTTTTTTAAATATGGCTGGTCTGGAGCTTGAGCAACCTTTGTATTCATAGCACATTGCTTTTAATGCACCCATCAGGTTGAACTTATTAAATTAGTTTATCAGCTCAACTAAGTAGCTCAAAAAATTATTTGATCATAAACAGTTATACACATTATTTAATTTTCCCTGTTTTACTTGCACAATACATAAGTTTTGCACTTAACCAGAACAATGTTTTTTTGTGATGAATGTGTGTGTGTGTGTGTATATATATATATATATACTGTATGTATGTATGTGTTTCTGTGACCCTAACCCTAACCCCGACCTGATGATAAAATATAATGATATCATAGATATAGTAAAATAATATCATAGACTCTAGAGTTTGTAATGGTCTTTTGTTTGCTAAATGTCAATATGGTTATGGATGATATTAAATGCTAGTCCATAATTTTTTTCTGCAAACGAAAATGAGAAAAACCATCAGAAAGTTTTTAATTGCATCATATGGTATTTTTTTAAAAAATTTTTAATCAGCCCATCTCACATGCACAATGCACATGCCTGAAAAAATCTTTTCATTAGCCAGACAAACAATGCAAACATTATTTTAGATTTAAAATTTTTGATACATTAGACCACAGGACATTCTTATTTCAAATTTGTTTATATTATGTACTGTTTTAAAATAAAGTTTTTGTAAGGTAATTTATGTCCTGAAACATTCTTTTTAAATGTTTGCCATATTTTAGGGAAAGCCTGGCACCTTCACCCTCCCCCCACACACACGTTAAATTCTAATTGGTTGTCACTACAATTGGTTGTCATAACAAGTATAATTTTTCAGTTACTGGCCTATTTTTTAAGTAATTATATGTGTAACATGACATTTAGAGATTTTGATAAATTCTACATAGTGTGCAAGTACTTTAAAAATGGAGTTTACAACTGAACTGAAAATCTGACACTCGTGCAATGACAGATATCAACACCCTGTCTTGTAACATAAATACAAAGTGACAGTCACAGTAGTGATGAAGTCTAGTAGCTAGTAACATGGACGTGTATGCTGTGCAGTTTAAGTTGTTGCAGCAACACTGCATTTTTAACAGGATAAATTCTTGCCACATTAATAAAAAATATATAATTTTAAAATATCAAGCACTATTTAAATTCATACAGCCTGCTTTTGACATGATTTTAACATTTAATTGTAGTCAGAATGTATTTTATTAAGGTATCAATAGAAATAAAATGCTCTTTAGAAATATTTATTTTAAATGTCATAAGTAATTTAGTGATTTTTAAACATCCAATATCTAGGTAAAAAAATCTACTGAATGAGACAAAATATTAAAATTGGTCCTTTATTATTTAAGGAAAGTAATTCATTATTGCGGCGGCACAGTGGCTTAGTGGTTAGCACGTTCGCCTTTCAGCGCTAGGGATTCCCGGTTCGAATCCCCATCTGGGTGGAGTTTCCATGTTCTCCCTGTGTCCGCGTGGGTTTTCTCCGGGTTCTCCGGTTTCCTCCCACAGTCCAAAAACATGGATTAAGTCAATTGAGTTCTCCAAATTGCCCCATAAAGAGTGTGAGTGTGTGCCCAGCGATGGATTGGCGCCCTGTCCTGGGTCTATCTGCCCAGCGCCCGAAACGTTCTCCCCTGGATGGGCATGGGGAACCCCACCGCGACCCTAATAGAGGACAAAGCGGGAGATAATGAATGAATGAATTCATTATTGCATATCTATGAGCTGCAAAATATGGAAATCTTTAGGATTAGCAGATAATTTAATGTTAACCTTATATAAGTGTATTCAATCCATAGTATGACAATCAGGTGTAAGTGCGCACTGCTTTATAAAGTCTGAACTGACCACACATGCTTGTGACTGTATAATGGCTCAAAACATTGATGAAGAGCTGTTGTACTAAAATAAGCTTACATAACCACTTTAACGCAAACCAATAGCTCAGAAGTAGTGCTATATGGAGCTTGCTGTTCTATTATGACTCTGCTCTCACTGTGTGTAATGGACACATCTTTTGTGGTTTTTTTTTTTTTTTTCAATTAAAATGTTGCCCAGCGATGGATTGGCGCCCTGTCCTGGGTCTATCTGCCCAGCGCCCGAGACGTTCTCCCCTGGATGGGCATGGGGAACCCCACCGCGACCCTAATAGAGGATAAGCGGAAGATAATGAATGAATGAATTAAAATGTGTTTAAAGTTTAGAGAGTTTTCATCATATATTCAGTAAACCACCTTTGAGAAAAATAGTAAGCATGTGTAGCCTATGGCATGTCCATGCGTAACAGATCTATGACAAGATGGGTTGGTGTGTGTTTTATGACTTCCATATGCAACACTTTGTGTGTGTGTGTGTGTGTGTGTGTGTGTGGAGGGGCTTTTGTATAACTCCTGTGCGCTTTACTGTATGCATGACTTGAAAATGGATGATGCGTGTAAAATGACACACAGCAAGAATAGTATGGTTGGATAAAATTACTCACATGCTTGAGTAGGTGCCATGTTTTTTTTCACAGACTGTGTCAGACAGGCAGAAGGTGCAGTTTTAAATGTTCTTGAAAGTGTAGTTATAAAGCAAGTAACGTTCCTCTGCCAATCATCTCCAACTCTACTTTTACATTATGGGACACCAAATATTTTACAGAAACACACATTGACAAAAAACACCTACTGTGACACTTTGCAACTTCGCTTCCTTGTTTTCTCACTGCACTGAATTGTCTTTGATTATAGTTAGATGGATAGTGTACTGTTTGATCCTTTCCATCAATTATTCAGTCCTGTGTTTTCATACTACTTTCAATGGCTTTTTTTCCCTCCTAATTTTGTCACTGTCTCATTGAATATACAGCTTTGTACTTAATTATTTATCCGTCCTTTGTAGCAAGGGCTACAGAAACAGCCAAACAATTGAATAGGATTTGGTTTGCTCCATGCTTTTTTGCTGAGAAAAAACAGAATCTGTGTATCAAAAGCTCTCAGCGGCACTGAGCTCAGCTATGCTGTTGTAGTTGTTCTCCATCATCACTCATTTTATAAACAGTAACTTCATACTGTGTGATTAATGGACAATACGCATGTGTAGATGCGCAAACTCATTTTCAATCTAGAAGTGTAGGAAAGAGAGAAAAAAGAGGGATTGACTGACAGGCAGACAGAGAAGGCGTCAGAGTTATACAATAAGACATCTGTACAAATGAGTTTGACTCTATTCGACTGACCACAGTAAATTAGAACAGGGCAGTATGATGACTTAATACCTAAATTGTGATAAATTACATTAAAATATAAACTATATGGGCATGTTTTTGGACACTACAACTAGGGGTATTAATATTGTGTTGATCCATCATTTTCTGAAATAACCTCCACCCTTCTGGCTTTCCACTACATAGTGAAACATAAATGGTTCTACATTCTGTTCAGCAAGCTCTCACAGTGGCGACACAGTGGCGGGAGCTGTCGTGTTACTCTGACGGGGTCCTGAGTTTGATTCTCGGGTGGGTGGCCAAAGTCCTTTCTAGGGAGTTTGCATGTTCATGTGTTCCTTCAGAAACTTGAGTCCCCCCATGACACTAATCAGTGAACATGGAAAATGTTTAAAATATTCAGACCCTAGTTATTCAATGTCAGAATTTCCTACTAAAAGTACTAAAAAGTACTAAAAGCTGCTCCTCTATTAAGAACATTATTAATTTAGGAAAAAAAACACAACCAATTTTAATATGTATTGTTTTTCACAAGAAGTAAACTAACAATTAGAGACTATTAGAGAAATAAAATGAGACTTCATTTAAAAAAACATCAGCAACTAGAACAAAGTAAATGTTTTCAATATCAGTCTCATCATTTTAGAGAAATGTGAAGAAAAAAAAATTGCTACATTTCTTTACAAGTCATTGATGTATAAGTCACTAGTTTATCTTCTTGTATATAAGGGTATGTGTGTGTGTGTGTGTGTGTGTGTGTGTGTGAGAGAGAGTCAGACATAGATAGTCAGACAGACAGTCCCATAGTGCAGATGATATTCAAAGTGTGTTTCTGTGGTTAGTGCTATTGTGTGCAGGGGAAATTCATATTTAGGTGACATGAAAGTTGTTTTGTTTGGTGCTTTTTTTCCCCCCTCAGTTAGTTAAATAAAGTTTATTTTTCCAAAAATCCCACCCAGAATCAACCAATTACGTGTGAAATAACGTTTACACCATTTTCAGGAAATCATCACAAGCCAAGGCGAAGTTGAGCCAAGGTGGGGCTAGTGCTAAATAATTTGTGATTTGTTCAGATGTGATTTTTCGAGCTCAAATCCTCCTGATGAATTATTTTGGGAGAGGACTGACTGACTGATAAGTCCTATTTGTTTAGTTCTTTTCTAAACATGCAGTCACAAATATAAATCTACATATATATCATATAGAAAATCAATAAATACTGTATACGAAAACAAACATCAGCTGACATAGCTTTTAAGGTCATTATTTCTTATTATGTCTAGATAGAATTTTTAAATATCCATATAAAGTTATGGCAATGTACATGAAGGTTTAGTGTTAAAATGGAATAAAACAAATCAGGTTTGGTGGCTGGGCGGCACGGTGGCTTAGTGGTTAGCACGTTTGCCTCTCAGCGCTAGGGATTCCCGGTTCGAATCCCCATCTGGGTGGAGTTTCCATGTTCTCCCCGTGTCTGCGTGGGTTTCCTCCGGGTTCTCCGGTTTCCTCCCACAGTCCAAAAACATGGATCAAGTTAATTGAGTTCTCAAAATTGCCCTGTTTAGAGTGTGTCTGTGTGAGTGAGTGTGTGCCCAGCGATGGATTGGCGCCCTGTCCCCCCCCCCCCCCCCCCCCCCCCCCCCCCCCCCCCCCCCCCCCCCCCCCCCCCCCCCCCCCCCCCCCCCCCCCCCCCCCCCCCCCCCCCCCCCCCCCCCCCGGTTTGGTGGCTTAAATAAGTAGCTAGAACAGAAGTTATTCAGCAATGGACTGGGTATAACGCTGGTGTTGATCTATAACTGTCATTATTAGATTATGTTTTAAATCATTATTAAAAATCCGCAGTAAATGCCACTAACATGAACCTATAACACTGAAAGTTTCCACTAACCACAGTAATGTTAACATTTATAGCCTTCATTCATATTTCAATAACATTTAAGTAACCAGTCCCGTGAATAAAAATTAATGTAATTATACTGCAAAACTGATTCAAATCAAAATTCAAATAAGTATATAAAAAACAGTTCTGATCTGTACACAGATAAGCATTTCATGTCAGTTTTAGAGTTGGTTATTGGAATATCGAATGGCCAGTTATATGCATTTGTAAAACTCAGTGCGTTCCTCTTGAAATAGCTTTATTTGTGGCATCCTTTATATGATGTCCGTTTAGTTGTTAATGTTTATGCAAGTAAAGTGTGGTGGTGTTGCATTTATTCGCCACACAGCAGGAGGCACTATCATCACTGTCTCCACAGATTGTATGTGGAGACATGCCATGCACAGGAGTCACTCTGGACCTTACTGCCGCCTACTGGTGGTCAGAGGTGGTACACAATGTAACATAAAAGTCCGTTGCAGTAAGTGCTGCTTTAATTAATTACATATAGTAAAACAACCAGATTTATTTAACCACAAAGTGGGCCAAAAATAATGATTATTTTTTTATTGATAATGATAATATAATTGCATGTGTGTAGGGTAATGTCTTGTATAGTACTTAAATGTGCACAATTAAAAGTTATAATGTTGCACAAGATGGCACGTCTTATAATTAGACTTTTCAAATATTTTAAAAACTGTCAAGTAATACTATGTCGAAACAAAATCTACATTAAAAAGCAGTTTTATTAGTGAAACGATGCTTTAGTTTGTTAGGGTATAAAATGTGCTTTTCAAATCTGCTTTTTAAATAAATGAGTATGTATTTACTATTCAACTTCAGACACAATGTATCAATGATTTTAAAACTGCCCTTGATCAAAGCGTTTCTATCATTACTGTAAAAGTTTTACTGTTTAATAAAAATAATTACAATGTTTGATGTTTGATATCATAATTTTAATGTATTTACTTTCTGCCATTTTTTTCTTTCTCAGCTTGATCATGTGATTTAGATCCAGTTAAATCATGGTTTAGCTTTGTGTGTTGCTTAATTTTAAATGGCTTCCAATTCATTAGGTCATTTTGGAAATTTTCAGCTACAACTGGATGCCTACAGTGTATTTGAAAATGCCGGCCATCCATGCTACAGTTTTTAAAGGTAGATTTGGGATGCAGCCCTAGTTTTGTTTTATTTTGTAATCCATAAAAATCCCCGTTTGCTTCTCAGCGCTAGGGATTCCCGGTTTGAATCCCCAGCTGGGTGGAGTTTCCATGTTCTCCCCATGTCTGTGTGGGTTTCCTCCGGGTTCTCTGGTTTCCTCCCACAGTCCAAAAACATGGATCAAGTCAATTGAATTCTCAAAATTGCCCCAAATAGAATGTGTATGTGTGCGTGAGTGTGTGCCCAGCGCCCTGTCCTGGGTCTATCTGCCCAGCGCCCGAAACGTTCTCCCCTGGATGGGCATGGGGAACCCCACCACGACCCTAATAGAGGATAAAGCAGGAGATAATGAATGAATGAATGATTGAATGTTCCTGTCCATCTCACATGAGGTCAATGGAAAGTATAAAATGATATGTTAATTATTGTAGGGATTTCCAATGATTTGATTTCTTAATGCACACACATATGTATATTAAAAAAAATGTAAAAAAAAAAAAAAAAAAAAATTTAAGTCGTCTTCAATTTAAGGCAATGCAGATGTATTACTGGTGTGAATTTAACCCTTCACAAAAGTCCCAGTTTCTCATAATCCCTCTTGATAAAACTAATTGTTCAGCCCTATTTAATTCCCTTAGTTTTTACAGACAGTCTCGCTGAAGTAAATGCAGCTGCCTGCTTTTTTTTTAGACATAGATTTTCCTTTTACATTTTGCCACTGCTTTTTTTTTAGATCACAGTAATTGCACATTAAATATAATGCAGGTATGCAGTTTGACAGATGATGTTTTAGTTTGAACACATGCTTTAATGTAATTTGACAAAGTGCCCTGGAGTGAGGTTTTTAACAGCCCTTAATTTACAGAACCAGTATAAATAAAGTGGTTCTGCTGTGGAAAAAAGACCTTGCATGTTAAAAGCAATGAGATAAGCAGCATGCTTGTAGAACAGGTAGTCTGAAGGTTTAAGACTCCTTGTAATTATATACTTTGCTTTGTAAATACTAAAAGTAGTGCTACCGCCGGTGTAGATATAGGCTGCCCTTTTATTTTGCCAGTGGGTTTTAAACTGTTCTAATGTAGTTGGGAGTTGGGAGAAATGTCCATGTTCTGTGTTTTTTATTTGGTGTAGGTACATCACGATGTCCTGTACACTTTGGATCTGGGCTCTTAAATACTTAAGATCAAAGTAAATAAATGAGTAACAGTAAATATTATGATCATCACCCTATCTTGCTTCTAGTCATCTAACTCAAACCTGGTTGGGATGATATTTTACTTTATAAGCTAATGTATGAATGAAGACACTACAGATAAAATTTGGAGTGTTCAGACTCCTAAATCTTAGACCTCATAAAATATTATCCATCTGTTTTTGGTTCCTATAAGGTTTTTGTTTAGAGTCAAGATGGAAGAAGAGCTGATTGTTATGATTTACTACCTCAGGGATTTTGGGGATGTAAAATAAAAATGTGATTCTCTGTAGTTTTATGGATCGCAGATGGCTTTGATTATAACAGACAGTAACAGGTTGTAAATTTGAGTAAACCAGTAACTACACGAACACCAGTTGACATGTTGTCAGGCATCCTATTTTCTAAATCGCGCCATGTTAATAAGCTTATTTACGCATGCCAGATCTTTTGTTTATATGAATTAAAACAGTTTGAATCTTAGGTGTTTTTAAGGACATGTCTGACACGAATAAAGTTTTTTTTAGATTCCTTCCTCTTTTGCACTGTTGGAGCTATAATGTAACCACATGTGTATCAGTAGGTAAGTATCTCCAGTATCAAAAAGCATACTGAAGGTTTTGTAAGGTGAAGCAGGAACTTTAAAGACAGGGCTTACTTATACAGTATATGCTTTGATTGTGCTGGCAATACTGCAAAAGTAATAGTGTAACTGACTACCCAAATGCATGGTTCCCTTAAAGGGCTGAGGCCGAAAAACGTTCAAGAGGCATGACTGGGACAGAGCCATACTGACTGTATTTATACACAGCCTGCACAAAGTCATTATTTGGATGAATTAGATCTGACACTTTCATTCCAGTAAATCTATAAAGAATTAAAATAAATTAGGTGTAATAGATAAAAAAAAAAGATCCCACCGACCTTCCAGACTGTTCAGCTTTGTTTAAGATTAATCTTTGCTTAACTGTAGAGGGAATAAAGAAGAGAAGGAATGTGTTTTGAGAATTACATCTACGAGAAACCTGTTCACTTCATTTGTAGTGATGTGAATCTTTAAAAGGTCATCCAAGAAACAACATGTCCTATCAGCGGATTGGAGTCCCATGCGCTTTAAATCTTTTAAAGCTCTGTAATGAAAGGAACATTTATATTAGAGAACTTTGGAAAAGGACTGAAAATTAATGATATTGAATGGTACTTCTGGGTTTTTAGTTTTTTTTCTTCTTATGTATGACAATAAAAATAATTAATGAAACTGGTTAAAATTTCAGTTCCTTTTGTAATGTAGTCCGCTGTAATGGAAGCATAGTAGTGCAGTAGTTACCACTGCTACCACCTCACAGCAAGAAGGTCCCATGTTTGATTCTTGTTTGGGACATTTCTGTGTGGAGTCTGCATGTCCTCCCTGTGTCTGATTAAGTGTTTTCTGGGTACGCCAATTTCTCACATTCCAAAGACATGCTGATGGGTAAACTGGAGATAATATTTGTTTTTCTCAACTATGGTTGAGAGAGCACTGGTGACTTATCTCATGCAAAAAAAACTTCACCATGAGCCGCTATGAAACAAAATCAATGTTAACTAGCTTATAAAATATCCAAATGTCAGATATGACTCAATGGGTAACAGACATTATACTGTTAGCTAACTTTCTTCACCCTTAACACTAATCTTTATGGAACTTAAATCAGTTGCACTTGGTTAACAGTAGAAGTATTTTGAAAAAGATTGGAAACAGTCCAGGAATTTGCTTATCTTGATCATGTGGTGCAGTCGAGAACAACTTCAGCTGTCCTGCTGGTACTTTTGAAGGCCTCATAACTGGACCTGTCCTGGGAAATTCACACTAAACCTCTATAGAGTAAAAATAATGGGCTTGATGATAGCTGTTCTTACTCACTCCATTTATATATGTGCATATGTGTAGTTCTTGCCAACTTATGGAAGAAAAGTGCAAGTTCTTTCATCAAGCTCCAAACATATGTTTTTAATGTACTAAAAAGCAGTAACTACAAATGTTCTGTGGCCAAAAAGCAGGCTCCTCATTTGAGCAGCACATTTATCTATGACAACAAAAAGGCGTTTTTGCCCGTTTGGGTAAGTGTATCCTCAGATATGTGACGCTCTGTACATCTTAAGAATCTGGCTGTTTTTGTTTCTGACTTGCACATACTTGCAGGAATGCTCATGAATAAGGCCGACACTTAGTTTGACAAGTCGGAAGTCTAATTTAGATTTTTGCTTTGAGAAATATTGAAAAAGAAATGTAAATTTGACTTCTACTTACAGTACTGCTTTTATTGACAGATTTCCATCCTTCAACTAGCTGACACTGATATTTAGGTCAAGTGAATAGATTTTTGCATGATTGCCTTTCATGAATGATTTTAACTACTCAAGAACCAGTAGTATTCAGAAATGTAGGATTTCCACTGTTCTTAGAACAAAGAATCCATGCATGAGGTACCTCTGTTGAACTATCACAGATTTCCTTCAGGCACAATGGGTTTCCTGAGCTTAGCTGCTGGCTGGTCACCTCTGCGTGACTCTGGCTTTTCTCATGCCAGGCTGTGGGAAGGCCCCCTCCCTGTTTGGGCTGAGATCCATCCCCACTGGCACGTAACTGCAGACTCACATAGTTCATGCACAGCAAACATACTCACAAACCCACACTGCCTCATAAAGACTCAGTGCTCAAGCATGCACAGGGGTGAGAATTTATGCGCTTAGATGAAACTCTCTAGCAAAGCAGGTCATTGGTGCAAAGGGAATGGGATTTATATACACCTTGTCTTTGATCTGGACTTGCTGTGACATCTAACACAACACTAAACGTGTCCAAATATGAGAATAAAACAATGTGGAAATCCTTGCCAATCATTCATAATCTGTTTGTTCGAGCTATTAAAACAGCTCACATTGTTAGATCATGTTAATCATTTTAACTCTTCTGGTCCAAAAGAAATGTAGTACATATGACTTTAAGGTTAATCTAAATAGATCTGATTGATTTTTGGTTATTGGAGAACATATCTGGATACATACTTACAGGCAATAAGCTACTTACACTGTCCGAAAGCACGAAAGCTACTTATTGCCAACATTTATTATTAAGAACAAAATCATAAACTATACCCGCATACAAAACAGTTATCTACATTAAAAAACATTTAAAAAATACCTTTTAATAATAATACATATTTTATAAAAATGTATAAAATTCATAAAATATGAAGCATTCAACATTAAACTTATGTTTATGCCCATGATTTATATCCATTTTTCAGTGACTCAATTCTGTGACACTAAAAGCCCTTCAGGCTTCAGAACTCTCAGCTTGAACTTTTGAGAATGCAGAAACAGGAACTAGGATTTAGGATGAGAAGGCAAAGCAGCGGGAGGTAAAGGGCAACAGGAGACAGGACATTCCCTTGTGTTGAAATGGCATAATATCTGATAATAAATAAGACCAGTATAAAAGAGCTATTTCAATATCCCCAGGTTACACATCTGCTCAGTGAGAGAGACAGAGGGAGACTGACAGGTGATTACACATGGCCACATCTCAGAGAGAGTGAGAGAGAGAGAGCGAGAGAGAGAAAGAGAATCTCTCATTTCAGGGCCCCTATCCAACCTTTTTGCTTTCATCTATGCACCTGTTTCTCATTTCCCACTCTGGCATGCCAGAGACGTGCAGCCGGCTCATCCGACACGGCTGTTGGAATTTGTCAAGAAACCAGTACTCTTCTTCTCGATCACGGGCGTGAACAGGCCATACATACAAAGTGGTCCAAAGAAAGTCCACAAGGACCTATATCAGGATTTCTCGACTTGTACCATAACATGTGACATCATAAGCCAGAACTTTACCTCTATTCAGACGGTACATACAGCTGGATGATGCACAGAGATTAGGCTGTGGTTTAAAGATGCTTAAATCGAGATCTGTGTTTGGTCTCTATTTTAACCCTCAAAAATGGGCCTTTATTGGACCATTTCATATGGCCAAATGTATGTTGACTCTTATGCTCCTTCATTGTAGAAGAATAAAATTATTGCTGAGCCATACAAAACCATTGTTAACAGTCAAATGCTTCCAACTTTGTAGCAACTTAAATATTCCAAGTACAGTTGGAATGTAGTTACATTTTCATAGTGTGTGTTTATATATATATATATATATATATATATATATATATATATATATATATATATATATATATATATATACACCCTGGCACCGCTGGTAATAAACCCTGGTAGAGGATTAAGCACTACATAATTAGATAAGATGAATATGTAAATGTAGTTGGATCATTTTGTGGATGCCGCTGCCCCAGGGGTACAAATTTTGTGTAATGAACGAAATTTTTGATGCATGTAAATCAACCATAATATTTATCATAAATGGTTGTGTGTACAAGGGCGGCACGGTGGTTTAGTGGTTAGCAGGTTTGCCTCTCAGCGCTAGCAATTCCCTGGTTCGAATCCCAATCTGGGTGGAGTTTCCATGTTCTCCCCATGTTTGTGTGGGTCTCCTCAGGGTTCTCCGGTTTCCTCCCACAGTCCAAAAACATGGATCAAGACAATTGAATTCTCTGTGTTGGAAGGTCCTATACTGGCTGCCCCAACATCAACCAACTGTCAATTGTCATAGCGACGGTTGACAACAGACTAAATTCTTAAACAATGTTTGAATGCACATGATCTATTTGTGTTTTGCAATTAATGTGTTGGGTTCCCCTGTTCTGTATGTTCATTTCTGAGAGTCTACCCTGTCCTATTCTACTTCTTGTACTTCTTGTCCTATTCTACTTCTTGTACTATTCTTTTGCTTTGATTGCTGCTTCATCACAGTTGGACTGTGATGGGTGTACAGGTCTGGCTCTTATGTTTTTTCAGTTTTCTTCCCAAGGGAGGCCAAAGCAGCTCTCCCAGTGCAGCTGTTTCCTTCATACAATGGATGATGGAAGGAAACAGGGGTCAAATGGTTCCACGCATGATCCTTTCGCGTTGCCCTTCACGGCCAGTCAAATGGAATAGTTGATCTGCTCTTAGGCTTACTTCACTGAAATGATGTCTCTGGTGACTATTGCTTCACCAAATCTCTAAATGCTTTGTAAATGATAGAGTGTGACATGGTATCAAAAATGTCATTACATATATGCAATCATTTTGCTTCTACAATATAAATCTGCCAATTTTAGGCCAGTCACAAAGCCTTTACAATAAAATAATCACTATAAACACATTTGCAGTGTTCCAAAAATGTGACATGTTCTGTATTTTCCATTACTTGGAATTTCGTAAAACATTTTTTTAGCTGGGCAGTTTTCTCGAGGCCAGCACATTGATCCCAATGTGTTGATTGTGGCCAGTGACTAACACTATGAAAAAAACAATATGTAATGAAGTCTGGATGCATTGCCTTGATCTGTCCAGCAATGTACTAGCCAAAACTTTAAACCTCACTCTGCAGCTGAAATGTGGAGAGAACACTGGCCGGCTTCATTTAGCAGACAACAACCAACAATTCCAACCCAAATTCTGACAGTGATTAAATATGAAAATAAATGTGGACCAAGAAAAGAGCCAATTCATGGCATCATTAAACATGTCAAAAGTAGTATGTAAGAAAGTGAAGGATGTTTTATGTTTTATTATTTTTCTTGCAGCTACACAGAGTCTCTCTCTCTGACAAGTTACAGCTGCTCCCTATAAAAAATAACATGGAGTCTCCTGGACCTGACATCACTTATCACAGCCATATCTATTCTATTCAGTCCTACTAACTCTGTGGTTAAGCTGAAGATTTAAGGTAATTCTGATCCATTAAATAGCCTCTAACACTACTACAGTCTCATCAGCACTAACATGTTTAGGTTTGTTGTGGATTTTATTGATTTAATGTTACATATATGTTGAATTCAGAATTAATGACAACCTTTTAATATTTAAACAACAAATCCATTGCAGTTGAAAACTTTCTTACCTCCTAGGTGAAGAATATACACCTTAAATTGATGTAAAAATGAGCAGTAACTCCCAACATACTGAATTTAAATCAACTAACATATTTTGTTACATTAATATATTTAAGGCGGCATGGTGACTTAGTGGTTAGCACATTCACCTCTCAGCACTAGGGATTCCTGGTTCGAAACCCCATCTGGGTGGAGTTTCCATGTTCTCCCCGTGTCCACGTGGGTTTCCTCCGGGTTCTCCGGTTTCCTCCCACAGTCCAAAAACATGGATCAAGGTCAATTGAGTTCTTAAATGTGGCAGATTTGGCCTAATGGCTTATTTTCATCTGCAGTCCCTGGGCAGGTTAATGTTATAAGAAAAGCAAACAAACAAACAAACACACCTGAGCATATCAACTTTCAAATTAGAATTTTTTTTGTTTGCACATCTACTAATCTGCAAATATACACCATCTTCAGGCTACTAATAAAAAAGCTATATCAGAAATAGTTCTTTTGTGTAACCATAAGCACTTAAAATCAAGAACTAGATTATGATTAAACAAAGGTTATATGATCAGTTGAAGTAAGTCAACAAACATTAACACTAATTTAAAAGTTTAAAAAATGTACAATGAAATTATGAATATAACACTTTTACATGTGTTAATGCATCTCTCATAGCTACAGTTCTGTTTCCATCCAATGCTTCTTCTAAGCTTAATTAAGATGGCAACATGGACATACAAAGAACCACACAATTTTTTAGAAGACAATTTGGCTGTTTGTACTAAGAAGCTAAAACTAAGTCATATAGATATACAATAAACATTGGAACAACTTTTATTACATCTATTGCCCCTCTCCCATTTATAGCTGAAGATTCCACTTTTCAGTAAAGGATTTCTACATGAATTAGTGTGTGACTGTGGCAATATATCACCGATTTATCCTGAAGAAAATTTGTAATGTGAGTTACTGATGTTGGCTCAAACGGTCTGACTCACAATCTATATTCCAGTTCATAACAGAAGTGTTAAATAGGGTTGAAGTAAAGGTTTAGTAAAGGCCAGTCAAGGTCTCCTACAGCAAACGCAATCAACTATGCCTTTCTGGAGATTTCTGTATGCACTGGAGTACAATAATGCTGTAAAAGGAAAAAAATACCTACAAAGCTGGAAGCATGCAGTTGTCCAGAATGCATGCCTAAGTTCTTGGTTTTACACACCTGTAGAAATTGGCCTGATTAAATAATCTGAAATCAAAGAATAAGAGGTGGGGAAACAAAACTATTGGTCAAATATTGTGCCTTTTTCAATCTTTTAAAAAAATAGCTACTTTTATATGCCTAATTATATTCTTAGTGTTTTTTTTTAAGTTGAATATTACATGTTTATATTAAATGTTATTACTTGTTGCACATTTTACCAGTGGCATCTAGTACTTAATTGTTTTCCATTTTACTGCTTCTAATTGATTCCAAAATGCTTTTATCCATTATAGATTGTTTGAAAACTTAGTAATTAATGGCCCATGGTAATGGATGTGAAACATTCTTGTGATTCCTGTGGAATGCTTATATTAGATTACCAATTATTTTCTAATTTCCCACATTCTTTTTGCAATGAGTGGAGTGAAGAGGACACACAGCAGCAGTCTGAGGTCTTGGTTGGACACCTGCTGTTTGCAAAGCCAGATATAACAAACTAATTGGCCTAAACAGCATAAACGATGAACAATCATATGAAACTGAAGCTAGCTTAAAACTTGCACCTCATGAGAAATCTTTCTTTTATTTGTAACAACCTCTCCCTGCACACTCCATTTTCTGTTTATTACTGCACAGACCGTACTACTTGGTCAACCTCCACAGGGCAAAGCCTCGAGTTTTTATATAGAAAGCATTAAAAGAGAAAACAAGCTGAGATCACGAATGTGAGGTGCAGGGAGGAGGAGTGCAGGCTGTGCGTGTGAGTGTCTGGGCTTCTCTCAGTGTCCTGCAGAGATATCTTATACCTGCCAATCTTTGACTAGTGTTTTTTTTACTGCCAGCGGTTTCTCCTTCCCAAAAAGCAAGACTTTTTTTACAGCTTTCTGTTTGCTGTTCCTTTTTGTTTACATCTTTAAACTCTGGACCAATATTTTAATGAGTTTGGAATTCTTTTTATGATGTGGTCGACTGAAGACTTTCTGCTGCTCAGTTGAAACTCAAAGTTCAACAAGTCGAAGTGAGCAATGATGAATGTGGCTAAAACATCTACAATGATGAATGTGGCTAAAACATCTACAATAAGTTGCAACTTTATTTTGACCTTTATACAGCAAGCATAATTTCACTTGTAGAGACACAGTGGACTCATTACAGGCTAAACCTCACCTGTTACTCTGCAATTATTCAATTACCCTTTAACTTAACCAACTTGACCTCAAATAACCAAATAATTTGTAAAGTGGCCCATCACAGTAGTAACAACCATCACTGCCCTGGCAGGAGCATGTCTATATTGTGCTGCTCAAAATGTATTTAATAATATTTATCGGCCAAACTTTACCCCTTTCCAACCTCTCACTTAAAACGATACAAAATGAGATATATGTAATGTACAAAGTAGAGGGACCCCATTCTGAGCTGACATATGTTAAATACCAATTTATGAGGTAGCAAACATTTTTTAGTGGATCCAAACATCAGAAAGCTCAGTGAAGAACCGGTACCCACATATGTCACCCAAATATAAACATACATACATGTTTCTAAAGTTATACATCTTTGTGTGATTATACTTTTAGATCATTGCAGAACACCCATGCTACAAACACACATTTTCACCAATACCATGACAGATGTTGGCTTTTGCAGCCTTTGCTAATAAAGTGGATGGTCATCTGAAACGTAGCCCTTCCTATATCTATTTTTCTTTATAAGATTCAAAACTTGGACAGGATTAACAACAGCACTTATTTCCATTGTAATTTAGAACATCTGAGATAAGCATTGCATGCGTTGCGGCCCTGCGGGATAAGAGTTTCAGGTTGCTTGGACGGGAATGTGTAAATCAGCTACGGTTTTCTGAAATGTTCCCAAGTACATATTTGTTAAAGTAGCAAGACAATTCTTTCAGTGCCATATAAAAGTTAGAAGCTCACAGACTTATACAGAGAGTCTATCTAATTTTTTATTTAATTTCAAACATTTACCACAGAGTTTGAAATGGTTTACTTTGGAGCTCTTCACATTACTTAGCTTATCATTCTGCTACGTATTTCTAACGAATGTATTTTTCATTTTCTTCCAACACCCCCTTAGAAGGAGATGGCAGCTTTTTATTTCTCTTATTTCGCAATCCATCTGAAACTTACATCATCTCATCATATTCTGTTTAATCCTTTACTAGGGTCACGGGGGTTCCCCATGCTCATCCAGAGGAGAACATTTCGGGAGCTGGGCAGATACACCCAGGAAAGGGCGCTATTGCTGACCTCACACTCACTCTCCACCTAGATCAGGATTTAAACCTGGATTCCCAGTGACAGACGTGCTAACCACTAACATGCCTCCCCTATATAAAACTGAACTTCAGAAATACAAGTAATCTAATTACTCGTGATTGACTTTTTTATCTCTAGGTTTTCCTAAACTAAGAACATTTTTACATTATTCTGGATGCAAACTCATGGGCTTGGCTATCAGTTAACACATTTTCATTCCTTAAGAAAACTACTTTCAATTCTAAAACCACTTAAATCCAGGTTCTTGGAATCAACCTGATGCCTACTCCATAGATTTTTTACTCCATAGAAGTCTTTGCACACACTACACCTGGGATGGCATACGTTTTAAACGTAAATAGATACTGTAGTGTTGAAAAGTGGGGTTGGTCTGCCCTCTGCTGGTCATTGCTTCAAACCTGTGCATTGTCATTCCGAATGTGTCATACTCAAAAAGCAATGAAACCCGAAATACATTCATTTATTTACTCATTTTTCAATATCTTCCACTTAAACCCTCCATGCCCATTCAGGGCCGAATGTTTATTTGTGCCATGACAGGGCATCAAACCATTACTGGGCACTTACTCACATACACTGACTATATGGGGAAATTCAGAGCAGTCAATTTATCTTAAATCCATGTTTTTGGCCTGTGGGAGGAAACTGGAGAACACAGAGGAAACCCATACGAAGAGAACATCCTTCCATTCATCTTCTGCTTTATCCTGTACTGGGGGGGGGGGGGGTTTCTCCATGCCCATCCAGGGGAGAGCGTCTTGGGTGCTGGGCAGATACACCCAGGACAGGGTACCAATCTATCACTGGGCACACACTCACACACACTCTATATGGGGCAATTTGGACAATTCAATTGACCTTGATCCATATTTTTGGACTGTGGGAGGAAACCGGAGAACCCGGAGGAAACCCACAGAGAACATGGAAACTCCACCCAGATTGGGATACGAACCAGGCATCCTTAGCACTGAGAGGTGAATGTGCTAACGTCTGTCCTGGGTGTATCTGCCCAGCGCCCGAAACATTCTCCCCTGGATGGGCATGGGGAACCCCACCGCGACCCTAATAGAGGATAAAGCGGAAGATAATGAATAAATGAATGATTAACAAATAAATGGGCGGCAGGTGGCTTAGTGGTTAGCACGTTCGCCTCTCAGCACTAGGGATTCCCAGTTCGAATCCCCATCTGGGTGGAGTTTCCATGTTCTCCCCGTGTCCGTGCCCGTGAGGGCACGGTAGCTCAGTGGTCAGGGCGTTGGGCTATCAATCTGAAGGTTGGAGGTTCAAATCCCAGGTCTATTAAAGTTACCATTGTGGGTCCTTGAGCAAGACCCTTAACCCTCATTGCTCCAGGAATGTTGTGATTAACCCTGTGCTCACCTTGTAAGTGACCTAATTATCTGCCCAGTGCCCAAAACGTTCCCCCCTGAATGGGCATGGGGAACCCCACCGCGACCCTAATATAGGATAAAGCAGGAGATAATGAATGAATGAATAACAAATAAATGGGCGGCAGGTGACTTAGTGATTAGCACATTCGCCTCTCAGCACTAGGGATTCCCGGTTCGAATCCCCATCTGGGTGGAGTTTCCATGTTCTCCCCGTGTCCGCGTGGGTATCCTCCGGGTTCTCCGGTTTCCTCCCACAGTCCAAAAACATGGATCAAGTCAATTGAATTCCCCAAATTGCCCCATATAGAGTGTGTCTGTGTAAGTGAGTGTGTGCCCAGCGATAGATTGGCGCCCTGTCCTGGGTCTATCTGCCCAGTGCCCGAAACGTTCTCCCCTGGATGGGCATGGGGAACACACCTCCCCCCCCTAATATAGGATAAATCGGAAGATAATGAATGAATGAATAACTAATAAGTGATCAAACAAAATGAATGTAACAACAGTTTGAAAAAATGGATAAATACACTCATGAATGGGCAATTTTTAAAGAGGACAGATGGGGAATAAGGGATCTGGACTAAAGCACCTGATGTTTCTAAACCCGAAAAAACGCCCCATGAGTGACGTAAAGGAACCGAACGCAAATGCCAAACGCGATTTGTTTGGTCCCTCTGCGCTTTCGGTCACAGCGGTGAAGTGGGGTATTACAGTAATGAGTATGTCAGAACGGTGGGAGCGTTTAGCGCAGCTCTGTAGCGCGCCGCTCAGAGGGACAGCACGCGGAAGTCCCGGCGCCTAATGGCGGCGTCGCTGAAACAAACCCTCTGAAACCGTCTGAAAGTCTGAAAAGCGATCTGAAAGCGCTGCGTGTGCTTCAGCGATGACACCGTTAACAAGTTTATAAACATGACTCGAGTTTATAAGCCTTGCATCTCGCTAAATAACTTCCGATAGTGTCGAAAGTTATGTAAGTAACGAAAGTACTTTTTGTTATTTGTGGTAGTAAGTTTTGCATAAACGCTGAGTAACGCTGCAGTGCCATGATAGTGCCAGCAACCCCCCCCCCCGCAACTTCAATCTGCAGTACATACCTAACTGACTTACTGTTTCAGTCAGCTGGAGCTTTCTGCGTCAGTTGTTTGGATTTGTTTTCGCGTTTCTTTCCATGTATACGGTAACGTCTAAACTGTATATATAGTTATTAATACAAGCCGTTTATTTGTTTTGTAGTAGTCATGTGTAAATAAAACATTCAGAAGCAGAGGACTTTAATGAAGGTGGAGAGCATGTGAATGGAGCTGAATTCTGACTAATGGACGACCAGAAGAGGTGAGTTAAAACCGAACTGCCACTGTGGGCTATTTGACAAGTATGTGAATAGTTTTTGTGAATGAAATGCCATAGGAATGAAGTTCTTAACGTACTAGCCCTCACCCCCCACACACTTATTAAATATAAAGACTAAAGCCTGTACATGGCAAGATGTCGAGGTGTTCAGGACACATTAGATCATTTGTGTACAGACTTATTTATTACTCTGAACTGTAAACAGTAAGACTGCTCGATATCCTAAAACTTTTTGTTCAGCCTTTAATAGCTGTGTAAATATATCTGCTGACAATGTACACTTACATAACTTAGAAATAAACAAAGTGAAATCATTACATAAAGTGATTTATTTTACCTACTGTGCTTACATACAGGAGGAATTTGTCCTCCACATTTAATTCATCCATCCATTATCTTCCGCTTTATTCTATATTAGGGTCGTGGTGGGGTTCCCCATGCCCATCCAGGGGAGAACGTTTCAGGCACTGGGCGGGTACACCCAGGACAGGGCGCCAATCTATCGCTGGGCACATACTCACTAACTCACACAGACACACTCCATATGGGGCAATTTGGAGAACTCAATTGACCTTGAATTCATGTTTTTGGACTGTGGGAGGAAACCGGAGAACCAGGAGGAAACCTACACGGACACGGGGAGAACATGGAAACTCCACCCAGATGGGGATTCGAACCGGGAATCCCTAGTGCTGAGAGGCGAACAGTTAGAATGCATAAAGCCCTGATGCTGTACATGTAATAATTATGCCCGGTTATCTAAATCCTATGTCAGTCCATGTAAAATTTACTTTTTTCCTTTAATTCCTCTGGACACCTTCCTGAGAGCATCATTGCTTTTGATTTGGAGTCATTAGTTTGGTATCCTGATATTTACCCATATTCTTTCAAAATTTTCATTAAAGCTAGAATAGATGATTTTGGGTTATTAATGTACATTAATATGTCATCTGCATATATTATGTTCAGTCCCCCCACATATCTTTTATACCTTTTATGTCGTTATTTATTTTCACGGATTCAGCCAATGGTTCAAATGAGAATCCTATCTAGGACTAGTGTAATTTCCTCTATGAATGTTTTATAGACTTCTCCTGGAAATCCATCCATGCCTGGGTTTATTGTTTTATTGTGCCCCAAATTTCCTGATTTCATATTGGTTGCATCACGTCTTATTCCAATAATGATCATAGCTTTAATCTTTAAAGAAATATTTGTGTGTTCTTGTACATTAGGTCAGTTTCTGAATTGTTATATAATTCTTATAATATTCTGCGAAAGGCTCTCTTTCGGTTTACCCAGAATTGATTTGGAAGTAGAATTTCTGATCATTCCACGGATTCTTGCAAGTTTGTCTCTTCATTTTGTGCCACATCTTTAACTATGGCAAAAGTTTCAGTCCCAGAGTCCAGCAGCATTCTCAGTTGTGCAGGGTATAGTGACTGTGCCTTCACGTTCTTTTCCTTTAGTTTTCTAATCACGTCCCTGTTTTCTTCTGTTTTGAACTTCGGTTGTGTAGTCCTGATTAAAATAAACAGCTTGTCCCTCAAACATGACAAAACACCCTGTAATCTAAGAATCAAACAATGATGGAACGTGGAAGGGCATTTTCATTCAGTTTCGGCAGTAGAGAGCGATGCAGTCTTTCAATATGAATTTCTGAGTCCGGTATTTGTAATGAGGTACGTTATAAATCCACTTGTGTCCTTTTTCTTAACTCCCTCTGGTATGCCAATCCGTATGTTGTTGCGTCTCATCCTTGATTACAAATCCTCACACTTTGGAGTTAGTTTTGCCACTTTTTGCGTTAAGAACGTAAGTGATTTTTCCAGCTGTGACGTTCTTTCCTCCAAGTCATCTTTTGTTCTGTGTTAACAGCACGGTGTTGCAGAGAGGTTGTTCTCATAATTAGTTGATTCATACTTGTTTCTAATCTTGCCAGAGTATCTTTGCTTCTTTCACTTCTTCCGCATGTTCTTTTCTAAGTTTGCGAATTTCCATCAGTATTACCGATTATCAGTATTACGATGATCTTCGTTCGTTTTCCTTGTGTCATTTCTTTTGCTCCTATGGTTCCTCCTTCTGTTGTATTTTCATCATAAGCCGTTTATATTACATTAAGGTGCTAGTTTTAATTGGTTTTATTAGAGCCAAATTTCCTTCCATTCTCCTGCTACATAGCTCCACCGAAAACCCATGTAACAAGTTTTTTAAAGCAAATTGTGCAATAAAGATTCTATAATGACAAAAATGCAGTTAAAGGAGTACGTCATCATCAGTCAGGATGTGTTTGTTAAAACAGCAACAAACCCCCATCATTAACAGGGAAATACACTTTAAGAAGAGATAATGTAATTTTTAAAGTCCTACATGGCTCGCTAAAAGGTGCAGTACGCAATTGCTGACTTGCAAAACAATGATGATCAATTTGTTGTAATTTTCTGTTTATTGGCATTCTTGCTGTTGTCCTGTGAGTTCCCATGCCATTCAGTAATGTGCTCTTAAATTGTTAGTCTTTAGCTGAGTTTCAGAAAAGCTTACAACCTGTGAGCTTAATCCATGTTTTTTGACTCTGCCAGAACTCAAAGGTCAGTCTTCATTGTATACATAGGCAACAAATTCACTGCCATAGGAAATGTTAGTGTGTTCTACATTCTTCAGTTTTACCTTACAAAAATATTTGTGTGATGCACGAAAGTGGTCACAAATTGACTCACAAAATCGGGCTTGTTATTGTACAGTGTTAAACCCATCTTAACAGTCACCTGTTCTGATTTTTCTTTCTCTCCTACAATGTTGATTTTCTAATATAAAATGTATTATGTTCCAGTTTGTTTATCATATTAAAATTTAAATTCCAGGGGAAAAATCTGAAATGGGCGGCACGGTGGCTTAGTGGTTAGCACGTTCGCCTCTCAACGCTAGGGATTCCCGGTTCGAATCCCCATCTGGGTGGAGTTTCCATGTTCTCGCCGTGTCCGCGTGGGTTTCCTCGGGGTTCTCCGGTTTCCTCCCACAGTCCAAAAACATGGATCAAGTCAATTGAGTTCTCCAAATTGCCCCATATAGAGTGTGTATGAGTGAGTGAGTGTGTGCCCAGCGATGGATTGATGCCCTGTCCTGGGTCTATCTGCCCAGCGCCCGAGACGTTCTCCCCTGGATGTGCATGGGGAACTCCACCGCGACCCTAATATAGGATAAAGCGGATGATAATGAATAAATTAAATCTGAAATGTATTTTAGCTCAAACCATATCCCTAAGCTTCTAGCAGAAGTTAATGAATTGTCAAATTTTTGGTTACTGTAAACGTAATGTTTACGTAATGCATCCTGCATTATATTAGCACTTGTGAAATTTTTGCCATCCAGTCAAATGACTCGGTGGAAACTGTGATAAACAATGAATAATCAATGTACTAATGTCTTAGGAAGGAAGAGGCTATTTTTACTTATTTTTTTATTTCTCAAGATATAATGGATGGTTTTAATTTGTTTAATGTTTTTTTTTTAAGCCGTGAGGAGGAGAAAGGATCCAAAGACAGGGGTGTGCTGTACCAATGGCAGGGTTACTCTTGTACAGTGAGCCCGGAGACCATTTTACTGCCTCACCCTGTTGTTCAGGCTGCTTTGGGTACAAGTCATGGAGTTCTGCTGACACAGGGTACGCTTTACTAAAATATTTATCATTTACTTATATATTTTTGATAATATGGTATTATTTTATTTAATTTGTGATTTGGATTTTCCAGGTGGCCTTGTCTACAGTTTTGGAGTTCTCCCTTGGAAACAAGACTTAAAATCCCAGTCAGTGGAGCCTGTTTTGGAGAGCTCTTTGAGCAACCAGTGCGTGGTCCGTGTGTCTGCGGGTAGTTTTCACTCTGGTGCCATCACAGTAGATGGTGTGGTGCACATGTGGGGTGAAAATTCCTATGGCCAGTGTGGTATATCTGGTTCAAGTCTGTTGTCTGATCCCACACCTATCAATATTGTGGATGAAGAAACTGTTCCTCCAGAACTGGTCATCATACAGGATGTGGCTTGTGGAGCCCAGCATACATTAGCCCTGTCAAGGAAGCATGAGGTTTGGGCTTGGGGTAGTGGATGCCAGTTAGGTTTGGTGACAAATGTGTTCCCTGTATGCAAGCCTCAAAAAGTGGAGCATCTCTCAGGACGATATGTGGTGCAGGTTGTCTGTGGTGAGTTCCACAGCCTGGCTTTGGTTCTTTCACTACAGCCTTCAGAGCCTGGTGAACCATCCCAGGATAAATGTGGTCAGTGCAAACAGCCTCTTTATACTATGACCGAAAAGGATGATCACGTCATTATCTCGGATAACCATTATTGTCCGCTAGGGGTGGAACTGAGTGAGACAAAACAGGAATTAATATCAAAGCAAGAACCACCAACTGAAACACCAAAAATGGATAGATCAGGCTTTAGCCTCCACATATCCGCTGGGAATTCTGAAGATTTCTCCACCAGCCAGAAAGCTACTGATGATGAAATGGCAACACAAAATGCTGATACAAAAGAAATGGCCCCTGAGTGTACAACCGACAGCTCAAACACGCACCGTGCCAGATCCGAAAGTTCCCCTTACCCAGATGAACAGGCTTTAAAAAACTACCTCAAAAGAATCTCAGACCAGTCTGTCTTGGAGCAGTTTGGGACAGTCTCCAGGAATGCTTCACGTTCTTCAAGCCGTGGGACATCTATTAGGAATTCTGTGAATCCTTCATTTACAACGAGTCCTGTTGATCCCCAAGGTTCTGCTTCAGTTACCTTACAAGATACCGATGATCTTACAAACTTGGATGTGATCAGCCCGATTGGTCAGTCAGTGAGTGACGACACATCTGAAGACTCTGGAATAAACCAAGTTAGTTCTAGTGACCTTTTTGCCAGCACCAGCTTTGAGGAAGCCTCTGATGAAGGCATGGACTCTGTGGGGCCTCATGAGTGTCCAGAGGAATTTTTGGAACCCAAAAAGAGTGCCAATCTGACGGATATCAGGATTGAGGATTCAAACAGTAGTTGCCGCAGAGGATCGCTACCTGGATTACCATCACCATGTAATACATTTTTTTAATATATTCTTCAATGCCAAATATAAATGTGTTTTTTTTTTCAAAAATCACCTCTTTCATGTTTATAAAGTATATTTATGTTTAGTTGGCGTACGTCTATTAAAATCACCAGAATTATTCAAGGAAGCAAAACATTTTCAAACATTTGTGAATTAGCTTGCATGTAGCAATATTAGTATTACATTTATTAAACAACCTTGTAATCCTATTCGGATCCAGAGTGGCAAATAAAGGCATATGGTGCCGACTACAAAATTACGATACAAATTCATTGATCTATTTTAAAACTTAAGGGTGGTGCACAAATATATTGATGTTAACCATGAAAAATAGTGTCAACACTCTTTTACCTTTTGTCATCTAAGAAATGTAAACCCTGTTGTGGCTTATATGAAATGCTGACTAAAGTAATAATGATTTAAATATACCAATATTTATAACATAAATGTATTGAGTTTTTTTCATAATGAACCATTCTTTTAACACATTCCTCTCCTTGAACAGTTAGCATTCTTATTAGCCTTCTTTTAAGTCTTAACCTGTGTCGTTTCCTGTTTAATGTGTGTTAGCCACCAAAACCACATGATTTTTTTTTACTGTTGCATGAAACTAATAAGATTCATTTTCAAGTCAGCATTATATAAACATATTTTTTTCCAGATGTTTTACAGTATTGAACATTTTAAACGTCAGCCTGATGATGATCCTTATTAACAGAACTTTTGTCATTCTTAATAACTTGTTTATTGAAATTGGTCAACCTTCTCATGAACATGTATTTATTTATATTAATTGGTAAAATATATATATATATATATATATATATATATATATATATATATATATATATATATATATATTTTTTTTTTTACCATTTTGCAGTCCCTCCATCCTTATTGAAACAAATTAACTTCTCCAAAGTGAGAGGTATGTTGACCTCAGGTGTTGTTAAGAAGATGAATCTCCTCCCAGCTCTCTTTACAGAGGTCTGGAGTTGGGGCAGAGGACAAGAGGGTCAACTTGGTCATGGAGACATCCTTCCAAGGTTGGACTCCATTTTAGCTTGTAAATATTGTACAATTGTCATGTTAATTTAAGCACTAATGTTTTATTTACTGTTGTTAGGCTACAGCCACTATGCATTAAGAGCTTAAGCAACAAGCAGGTGGTAAAAATTGTTGCGGGATCAAATCATTCTCTTGCACTAACTGCTAAATGTCAGGTAACTCCATATATGTAACTCTTGAGTTTATTTTGTAATACTAATTATGGTTTGATCTTTTCTTTGATGCTTTGTCTTTCTCAGTATATTTCACAAAGGAAAGGTTATATTTTAGATTTAAACAACAGCAGATGCAATTGGGACAGGTAACAAACACAAGCAGATTATGGGAGGGGCACATACTTTTCAGACGTGAGCCAAAGAATTGCTCAGTAGGCCAGAGGTATTTGTTCAGTCAATATTTCAACCATGAAAAAAAATAATGTATTACTTAATATACCTTACACCCAACTGTAAATTTGGGTCACCCCTTAAACAG